>CALNHX010001125.1:0-249405 GCA_940337035.1 Agriotes lineatus
CTCTTCTTCTTGATTTTTCCTGGCTCTAAGTATTCTGCGTAATCCCAATTTTCGCATATTTCTTCGATTGTCCTTGATCATAGAAATACAATAATAATAATAATAATAATAATAATAGTTCGCTGTATATGTTTTGAACTACTTGTGCAACATGGTTCTACTTTGATAGAGAACACAACAAAAGTGGAAGCATATAGTTTTTTACAGGAATTCTACTAAAGTAATGAGTTGAACAATTGAACATTAAGATGTTCAGTTGCTACATACAATCTTAGAAATTGATTGGTGACTGTTAGCCACCTTGCATGGGAAATCTTTCCAGGTTTTTCTAAAGCTAGATCATTTGGACATTCTCCAGCAGCTACCGCTTGATACATTTGGTAGAAATACTTTTGATCGATAGTAAAATCAGTTTCCAATAATATTAATAACTTGTTTTCTATAACTGCGAAGTAGAACCTATTCATTTCTTCACAGTGTTGTAATAGTTTTCTTCTTTTCCCCTAAAATTTATAAGGTCCAGTGGTACGTCCATCTACATCTTGTGAAATGGCGCAGAGGTAGTTTATTAGCATGAAAAATACACATGAACTGTACTCTTTTTCTCGCTTTCTTACAATACTTCCTTGCAAACTAATGTTTAGTGCTATTCTCTCATAACAATTGCACTAACATTTAATGTATCCAATATTATTTTTTAGGACAAACCCTTTATAATATTTGTAGCAGATATCGATCCAGGAGAAACATGCACTATATATTTTGATTCGCGTTCTTCGATTATCGTGATGTGTTCCGCTGATACTACTCGGCGATAAGACTTATTCTTCATTTATCTTGCTAGATCTCTTATATCTTCGTCCATCAAAAAGTAAGCTTTGCAAATCACGTCGATGAACAGAACGATGTCTTCTTACTTTCATTCTATCAGTTACCTTTGATATCAAATAAAGTAATTTAAAACCGCCGATGCTATAATTGCTGCCGAATTATCTGACGCCCCCGTTCTGTCACACGCCGATGCTAAACTTGGTAAACAAATTCTCATTTGTGAGGAACGCATGCAACATGGCAGTATTAATGAAACCTCTAGATATTATTTAATATAATAAATACCTCTGCATCGATTGTTTTTAGGTCAAATGGTCACTTTTCAAGACTAATGCTTTGGAGCAGACGTTATATTAACGTTGAAGTGTCGCGAGAATCTACCAGTTTTTCAACGTTACGTGGTTGTTTCTACGTCAGCCTATGACGCTCTTTTAACTTTTAAGTCATGATCAAACAAGACCGTTAGGTGTGGACGTTATAATCGCGATTCAAAACATGTCAGTTCTCAACATTATTTCCGACTATTTAACGTGTTTTCTACGTTTGGTTGCCAAGTCGACGTCTTTTGAACGTCATGTTATTGCACAATTTTTACCAATATGTTAACGTTGTAACGTCGTTTCATCCACAGCTTCAACTTTTTTTTACGGTGAAATGACGTTTTAATTGATGGGAACATTGATATTTTATTTAAGTCAAGTATTAACCACAGAATAACGATACTTTCATTCTGCATAATCCTTATTGTGCCCTGCCCAACTGAATAAAACGGTGATTCTATTTGTTAAACGAAATCTCAAAACGGATCGAGTAGTTCCACCCAAAGTCGACAACCGTTGGATCTTAAATGGGAAAACATTAAGTTTAGTGGAACATGGGACGTATTACCTACCATGTAACGCAATTTAACGCAATTCCGCTAGCCTTATGTCAAACGGGAATACTAAACACAACGTTCCCACTCACAGATTTTTCGATTTTATCAGCGACACAACTGGCGACCTAAACAATGAATCCAAATCACTACACAAACGGAGAGAACGGCTTGTCAGCATACTGTAACATTCCACTGCAGTGTGATAGTATAACGCGTTTCAACTGATTGGAACTATCATGTGAGCAATGACTTTACCCGTGATAGGCGCGCTGAGCACACGCGTACAACTTACGGGTTTTTTAAACGTCATATTAACGTTAACAATAATCGTTGGTCTAAAATCAACGACATGAAAACGCAATGCAAAAACGTCATTAGCACGTTGTTGTAACAACGTTATACCAACGTTAAAAGTCGACTTATATTAACATTATTTTAACGTAATATAAAAAATATACAATTTTCGTGTTTTTATAAACGTAACATCTACGTTTTACATAAACTGATGGTGTAAAATGCTCTTAATATTAACGACACATCGGCGACATATAAACACGCTCAATAAACGTCATAGCCGACACATTTAATAAACGGAATAATTAAGTAAATAGTAAAAAGAATTACTAAAAATCAACATCTAATTCGCGTTCAGAAAATGACGTTAACTACGAGTATTTTACTAAAATACGGAAACGTCTTTTTAACTATGTAAACGTTTTTTCGACATTTTAAACGTACATGTGCCTGCTAGGTTTAACGTTATATATAATAATCAAACTTCAAACACACTATTTCAAATGTTTTTGCATACATTATTTTTCGCCCTAATGGCAACTTTTGCTTGATAGCCATTACAATAAAAAAAGTTTTTTTTCAAATCTCTACGAATCCTACCTGTTTGTGACATCACGTTGTACAGCAAGCACAACCTTCATCTGATGTGCATCTGTAAAAAAGTTTCACAGGCGAAAACAATATTAATAAACTTGCGCAGGACACTTCGAACGGGGATACGCCCCAAAACCTATGACACAACTTCAAATTTACTTACGAACAGATACAAAATTAGCGGGAACTTCCGCTGCCATCTCAGTACATATTCAAAATATGCGGTAAATCACACACGCAATACAAATAGGTTTAAGTTCTGCTCACTAATATAATGCAAACATCAAGAGAAGTGTCAGTCGCCCCTAGCAGAGCAAAATCCTTGACTTGCAGTCAGGCTTCAATGAAACCAAGATTGTCAACGGACGAATTTGCATCGTTTTATACTCTATATGGGGGACCTTTTAGGGCTGCGTCGGCCTGTCGCAAAAAGTATACACGACCGCAGTTCAAAGATTAACTATGAGCGTCGGCGTGGATCTACACGCTGGCAACGAGGTGTTTCGCTAAGACTGCGTCATTGAATCCCAGTACGTCGGCGCAAGTTCCTCTAAATATCGGAAATCCTACGGCACTGAAACGAAACGTGTTCGGAATTTCAGATAGGTAGGCTGGGAAGCTGGGTATATCCGACATATGTTGCCACAATTGGCGCGGTAAGGCTTTTCCAAGTAGCTACATTTACGAAACGATAACATTCATATACGTCTAAGATCTTCGCCCGATTATTGCTGGACCACTACTGATGTGCTCTCCCGTCTGACCTTTTTGGCGGGGAAAGTAGTTTAATGAGAATTTCGCGACCTCCTCCATTTATCGCGTGCATGCAAGAATGTTGTTTAACCTGAACTAACAAACATTTAAATTGAGTGCAAGTAGTTTGACAACTTTTCCATAACCACTACCAATATTACTTAAAACATTGTCTCCCTTCACAAAATAGTTTTCATATTCATCTCATGTATCCGTTGACTCTTGGATTTGCACTCTTAATTTGCCGATTCCGAAAGTAGTAGATCTGAAGGGTTTCGTTCAAAAAAATCGAATTTTTTATAACCACCTCTCACGATCAATATATATTATAAGCAAAAACAGCAAGAAGTTTTCCCACTTTGTGTACAAATAATACTACTTTCTACTGATAGCATATACTGCTCTTCCAAAACTTTTACACACAACTGCAAACTTTATCTGGTAACTATGTAAATCTGTAAGATGTTAGTACAGTTTTCAATAAAAGTTCATAGATTCCTGTTCGAGTGCACAACGCATCACAAGTTTCACGTCGAAACCAGGAGAACAAATGAGAACAAGGCAGTTTGAAATAATTGGTTTCTCCGTTAAACCAATGGAACTGAAAGCTTTGCTGTGTCACTTTCGCTGTTATCGTAGTCTGATATTTTCCTATAATATTCTTTGAATGCCCTGGCGCTCCAAAAAAGTACATTCACTTTTCCTGAATTTGCCATGTCCTGTCCACTACTGGATATCGAAGCAATTTTTCCCCGATTAGCACGAAGCTATTCTAAATTTGTCTGTTAATGAAGCTGTCGACGATTGCCAATCATAATATATTGAACACAATTAATATTTTTTGTGAGAGTTTTTGTGGACAACCAGCAGTCTTTGTTGCAAGGAACGTTATCCTATAACGCATCTATCAATAATTTATTTAACCCCTTCCTTCTTTTGAATATATTTTCGCATCTCTATTCACTTCATGATTATTTTAACTTCCTCAGATCTAAAGTAAGTTTAAAATTGAAAAGTAGTAAATCATTGATCAACCACAAATTAAAATGTAAACGTTAGCAACTATAAGTAACTAGATTAACAACAATATATACCGTACAAGCTTTACATATTTGAGATGGGAAAAGAGTTTGCTCTATGTAAAACAAGTAGGCGAATTTATAATCTTTTACCAACATTTGCTCATTAGCTTGTCTCACGGTCCAAACTTGCCACCAGTCCTTGAGTCGCCTTTTCCAATTCTGCAACACCCGTTCTCCCGAGAGATAATAGGCAACTGCTAACGAAATATGTATCGATTGTCCGTCTCGAGTCGTCAACAACCAACCAGCACCCCAAATAAACCACTTCCGTAAGTGGTCGGCGACAGCTCTAATCCGACTCTTTCTTGCAGGATAAATTATTGAACAAGTTGGAAGAAAGCGAGCCCGAGCTGGCCACCTGCCCCGAGGAGGAGGTGAGGTGTTTTAGGGCTCATAAAATCAAACCTGACCTCTTCTATGTTTCAGTGCGTGATCTGCATAAACGCAAAGGCGACTATGCAAACGGCCCCCTGCGGCCACCAGGTCGTCTGCAGGAAGTGCTTCGTGAAGACCATCCAGATCGCCGTCTCCCAGCGGCTGCTGCCTCTCAGATGCGTCATCTGCCGTGCGAAAATACTTAGACTTAAGGTGGGTAGATTTAGCTGTCTTCCCAGACAGGATGATTGGCAGCTCACAAAACAATAGACGCCAGGGTGTTTTTCAAACCTTTACGTTTATATTTGAGAGAAAGCACCCTTTCATATTCAGCTCTGATGTCTGTTTTCATATATTTTTGTTTCGAAGGAACGCCATTTTAGGTTTTTTAAATGGAAACCAATTAATTATAAAACACCTTTGGTCTCATGCAAATATTATTTTCGGTTATATTTAATGTTCGGCATAAACAAAGTATTTTCATTCATGATAGAAAATTCTAAGATAATTTGTAAGCTGGGTCACTAGAACTGTAATACTGAGAAATACACGTTCTGTGTGCGTAATTCCTAAAAACTCCTTATTACAAATCCTGTTGATAGACGACTGCTTATTAGACACTCCATTTTTGCCATATGGAGAAACTAAGAACACGTTTTCTATTTTGATCTGTTTTTGAGAATGCTTCATTTCCATCTTATATTTCTCTCTTCTTCTCTTGTTCATCTATCTTCCATCACAGGGACTGTATCCTAATCTCCATAGGTTTTCAATACAATTGTTTGTTTTGTTTATGCTTTCATATTCATGATCCACTTCTTTTCTTCTGTTTGATACATGCCATGGTCAACGTTTATCTGGAATTCTTTTGGAATGTAGTACTTGATCAATCTTAATTAAATCACAGCATCTTCTCTATGTATATCAATAAATTTCCGTAGCTCTCCGTCTATCTTTGTTCTCTTTTCTTAATCTCCCAATTCTGCACCATTGATCTTATTTTATTTAAAATTCTTACTCATTTGTTTCTATTATTTTATTCTCAAACCATTAAATTTTATTTCATTCAATGTAATTAACTCGACAATATGCCTCAATAGCAAGTCAGAATTCTTGCCCAACACGAGCACTGGGTTACCTACTATTATTACACAACACTGTTCAACACATTTTCATCTGCAAACTTTAAATGAATAGGTTCACTTGCTAATAATTTGTAAAACTATTTGTTTCGTGTTTACCTTTAATAAGGAAGGTGTTTGTTAATATTTCTTTGTAATTAATTACGTCTTGGCCTTCTGTCTCATAGGCTGGAGATCTCCTATTATTAACACGTACTACAAACAAAGTGATTGCTACTTGGAATCCAGATCAGTACATGTAGTTCTTCGAGCCGGATGGAGAAAAGCAATTAACTGTAAAAAACGTCCATTGTCCGGAGATTCGATACGTCCATTATCTACTACGCAGAGATAAATTACTCAAACTACCGAAGATACCATCACCGCCGGGACAATATTTCATCTCTCTCGCTTGGTCATCTGTATCAGAACGAGAAGATTCTAGCTCCTTTGGTTGCCAGTACTGCTGGGAAATCTACCTCGCCTGGTCGTTAGCATCAGTACGAGAAACATCTAGCTCATTTGATCATCAGCACCGCTGTGACATCTACCTCGTCATCAGTACGAGAACCATCCCTGGTCATCAGCATCGCCGAGACAGCATCTCATCAATCTCTATTGGTCATCTGCACTAGTACGAGATCTATCTCACTGCAATTAGTACATCGTCAGTCCATACGATCAACCGTCCCTGCAGCATAAAGTCGATGAAGAAATTCGCTCTTCAACAACAAAATGTGGGAACAGATGATGCGGGATATGAAGAAAGAATCATCATCAAGAAAAACAACTTACCTAAACAATAAGCAAACAACTGTACAAACTACTGCTACAAGACGAAAGCGTCGTTACGACATGAATTTGATAACCAAACTACTCTACCGTCAATTACCCGATAAAACGACACAAATCGGGAAAATGCTAGGATCCGTTACCGTAATCACGTTAGGATGGGTTGTAACAAGGGTTGCCAGTTCGGCCGGAAGGAGACGGGGGGTATTTTAATACCATAATTAAAGCTGCGACCCGATAAACGAAATAGAGATCGTAAATTCCAGACGCTACCAGTTTTCTAAATCGGGAAAAACACAGGTGGACTCATCGAGAAAGTGGAAGCAATGGCCCAACCCTTCTGATCCAACCTTGGCACTGCTTAAGCGACGATCCACATACAGCTACGTCGAACTTACCTTACTTACATTTGCTACCTAAATCTCTTTACATCACAGAAACACACATACAAACTTTATAAATCGACTAAAGAAAAGCACAATTGATTGAAATTGAACTATATTAACGTAGAAATATGTAGTTGAACAATTAACATTAAAATAAATACTCAATAAAGGTTAGTGAGGCGTTTATTCTAAACACAGGTGGTAAACTTGACATCAAACAATCTAACTGACCCAAAAACGGTAACAACTTAAATTACACAATGAATAAACTAAATACAAACATTAAAACTTGACGGTAAATACTCAAAATTGATTTAATGGCGGTAATTGCTATTCAAAATCTTAATTTTAAATCGTCAGCAACGCTACGCAAATTGGCGACACATCGAAAATTACTTCACTGCACAATGCGTGCTTCTAAAATTACTACAAAATAAAACATTACCTTTGATGGGTTTAGCTTGCTATGGTGATGATATCCAACGGAGCTGCATGTCGTGCTCAAGTGACTGCCCCAAAATGCTTGAAGAACTGCGAGAAACGGCCTAGGGTGCGATGTGTCAAGTGAGTCTAAACGGTGTTAAATCCCCAGAGAGTAAAACGAACAACGTAATCAACAAGCAAGGGTTGCGGTACGGTACATGTAACTTCATTAACAAACGATTAGCAAAGAATAGGTCCCCAATTAATTATCAACTCGGAGCTGCCGACTTTGCTGTACGAGAATTCCTACGCTAATAACTACACAAAACACCACTTAAAAGACCAATGCTTGACGGGTTGCACCTATTCACACCTTTTCACTTCTTAATTTCGACGTTGGCCGGCGAAGGCCAAGGTCTCCGTCGCCGGAATAAAACTTTGACACTTGTTGTCTTCTTGAATTCAGGCAGTAGAATGCTGAAGTCAAAGGAACGCGCGCAAGCGTTACTTAACTTATTCTCTCTCTAACTCATATGAAAGCGTAAGGATTGCGTCATTATTGCACCACTTCCGCACCCAAAGCGGGGAACCCCGGCAAATGAAACGGACCAACACTCTGGAGCCAAAAAAGTAATTAAGATACGATAAACCAACTTACGTCATTCATATAGCAAGCAAGCACATCTAAATTTAAATAGACTATCATAAAATACGTCGGAAAACGTTAGTATTTGAAAGGAACGAAATTGAGTTTTGAAACACAGCTATACTATCAATTTGGACTTAGATGAAGCAGAAAAAAGTATTAATATTTGAAATACAAAAGCGGAAAAATTTTCCTTATTCTACATGGAAGAAAGCTGACGCAAACAATAAAAAGATGTAGCAGATGAATTTCGTACAACACAACTACTTCTAACCCAATATTATGAACAGACGAAAAGGGTTTGTCACTACGCTATGAAGTACAGACAACAATATTCGACATTAACAAATCAAGAAAACGACGCAAGCAAAGATGACAGCATCGAAGAGGACGGCAAACTCTAAAGCGATGATGCTCCGATACTACGACGAAGGAAGTAAAACGTCTTACTGAAGCTACTACAATCACTTTGACAACTTAACGAAGAAAATAACAAAGCTATGGTACGACATTCGAAGCTTTCATTTCGATATAATAATAAATAAAGAGAGCCACCACGCCAAAGATGCCTACAGCAATGAATACTTGGAAGACGAACGAGAATAGTACGACGTTATTGAAGAGTTAGAAAAAAGAATATTGACAACGTGTCATCCACAATTGCATCGTCAAAACATACTTTGCTCCTAAACATACAAATTCCAATTTTCGACAACGACTATGAAATTTGATCCACTTACAACGACATATATCAAGAAATTATTAATCACAACCCTTCACTATCCAATCTCGAAAGAAATCCACTACCTTAAAATCCATATCCGAGAAGAATCTACTAAACTTCTACAACATCTTCGAACTATCAAGGAAAATTACGAAGCAGCATGGGATAGTCTCTTCATCATCTGTTCTCAGATTTTGTTGTTCGAGGGCAAGTTTTTTCATGTCCTCCCTGCTGCAGGTATAGTTGATCGTATGGACTAAGGATGTACCAATTGTAGTTAGATGGATCTCCTACTGGTGCAGATGACCAATCGAAGTTGATGACACGCTGTGTCGGCATTGATGATGACCAGGGGATCCAAATGGTTCTCGTACTAATGACGAGGTAACTGTCTTAGCGGTACTGATGATCAAATGAGCTCGATGCTTCTCGTACTGAAGCTGATAGCCAGACGAGGTAGATTTTCTGGCGGTGCTGATAACCAGAGAGTTGGATGTTTCACATACTGATGACGAGTTAGACGTCTAAGCGGTACTGATGTCCTAGGAAGCTAGATGTTTCGTACTGATGAAGAGGTAACTGTTCCACCGGTACTAATGAAGAAGAGAGCTAAATGCTTCTCGTGCTGGTGTAGATAAGCTGACAAGGGGTAAATGAAAGAAGAGCTTTCCGGCGGTGATGATGTCCACAGTGGTTTGAGTTGCAATACGCCTTTGCATATGTACTGATCTGGATTCCAAGTATAAGCGAAATGTAATAGGTAGATGTTAATAATAGGAGATCGCCATTTTTAAACCTCTGAGACCAAGTAATAATGGCTTAGAAAGCGATCTCCTGGAAAGTGTAGAGGTTACTCTGGTCTCCTGCCTCAAATACTGAATAATGAAAGCTTGGAAAGTATACCCTTGTAGAGGTGATTGAGTAGTAATTGTTAAGACTAATATTTATTTTATTAATTAAACTCACTCCTTTTATATATACTGTTTTACATACTTAGCTTAATTAATTATAAATAAATATTAACAAACACCTGTTAACCTAGTAATACTTGATGATTTAATTATTAAAAGTAAATACGAAACAAATAGTTTTACACATTATTAGCAAACGACCCAGTTCATTCGAACGTTATAGATGGAATGTGCTGAATAGTGTTGTGTAATACTAGTAGGTAACCCAGTGCTAGTATTAAACAAGAATGCTGACTTGCTATTACGGCACATTCTTGAGATAATTAAATCAAATGAAATCAAATGAAATCGTTTAAGAATAAAATAACAGGGATTTCAACTAAAATATGATAAATGCTTAACAAGATTAAACAGTACTATTAACTACTGTTATACCTTTTACCCCCCTGTATTTAATATCATCGTCCATTTCCAACATTATCTAGTTTTATGCCCCGCTACTGCTTACCTTTTATTAAATTGTATAGTTTTCTCCATACCACCAACATATTCAGTTGTTGATAGATTTATATTGTGAAAGTGCAAGTGTTGCCTTTTTCGTTTAATTGTCGATACATGTCCTCAATATCAGCTTGTTTTTAAGCTTGAATGACGTGGTCATCGGCATAATCTAATATAAATAATCCGTCATCTCCTATATATATCACCACGTTTTAACACAGCTCGCCATATTATTTCACTTTGTCGCATTACATCCCAGAATTTAGACAGTAAGACATTGACTTAGCGGCTTAGCCTTTCTTTTGCCTCTAATAGGCTTTAGAAAAAACAAGTTGCCTACCAGAGATCACCTAGCATACAATAAATTTTGTTCCTCTTCATCTACACCCTCACTTTCTAGTAGGATCTTGATTATTTCCCATAAATTAGTTCATAGAATTTATTACTCTAAGTGCTCTGTAATTCGCTCAATTGTTTTGATCTCCTGCCTTATATAAATTACTAATGTATGCGGTCTTTCCCTTGGGAATTAGTTCATATAATTTTTCGGTTCTGCGCTCTTACAATACTTCTCCCAGGTCCAGGAACTTATCCATTTTCATTAGCGTTTTTTGCTTCACTAATTCTTTCTTTGTCATCTTGTGTAAAATGGCAGTCTACTTTATTACTTTGTTGGTGTAAATTTGTTTCATTCATGTAAAAGCATTGTCTGGACTGTATTTTCATGTTTCCTTTGCTATCGTTTCTTACATTTCGAATTGCTTTTTAAGGTTTCCTTAAATTAAATTTCCCTTTATTTCATTACAGTTGCTTTCCCATATATAATTTGAGCTTTTGCTCCACCTCTCCCAACCTCTCTGTTTCTGTTGGAGTATTGTTGTCCATCAGCTTTCTGTCGATTGTCGATAACCAGTGCTGGTAGATTTGCTTCTTTTCATGGTAAATATGGTCGGTTTATTATTCCATTAGGGAATTTTTCTTATTTCTATTATTTTTTACCTCTTGAATAGCCGCTGTCTCTGCCTCGTGAACCCTTCCAACTACTTCTTTGTGAATATCCTCCGGAAAACAATAGTTGAAGTTATTTAACTTGACATTTAAAAAGGTTTTCTTGGGAAAGGTCGTGAAAACTTTGAAGATTTTATCGCAAAACTGGCAAATACTGGTATTATACTGCTAAATATAATTTTGTTCTCACAAGGTAATCATCTGAGCCCGATAGCTTTGCATCTTCGACTGTTGCTTACAAACGACACATTTTAAATATATTTAAAAGTTAAATTGTATTTATGAATGCCCATACGTTGGTAATAATCACTTAATATTTGAAATAGATGTTATTGACATAGTTGTACCCATTGATGTACCACTATCGTTGACTGTCTTTATTTTGGCTACCTAATTCTGACGTGTAAATCGTCTACTACCTATATTTTCTAGCAGTTTTGTCACCGTTTCATAAGCCATCATACCCATTTATCCAATATTAGATAGATACCATCCCCATTTCCATCTATAGCTTTCTATTTGAAATAATTCTAGTTTTTCCAGATCTTTTTTAATGTCTTCGTTCTTGTATTTTTTTTCCCTAACGACTACCGTTGCCCCCCGGAACCTCTCAAGCATTACTTTAGGGGGCGCGGGCGTCACTTAAACCTAAACCTTAATTAAGTGAAAATCTAGACCGTCCGTGCCGGGAGCTGAACTTTCAACCTCCGGCTCGAGCGCTCCATGATTTTCACTGTGACCTCGGCTGCAACGGCGATCGCCGCTCGCCTACCGAGGTCCCCTTCGTTCTTGTATTGTTGGTCTACCAACACCTTTCATATTATTACTTTCCGTGGGACATCCTGTATCTACATTTTTTGCTCTTATTTAGTTCTGCGTTTTCTGATCTGTTCTTCTGCAGTGGAATTCGTACATTATCTTTGCAAATTCTACTTCGGTGCTACGTGTTTTCAGCCTTGTTAAATGGAATGTAGACTTGGATTTTGGAAAACCGCGACCTTAAGAAACTGAAGACAGAGTGCGCAGTGCGCAACGTCGAAGTACTCTAGAGATTAAATAAGAATACTGAAGTTGTATGCGCAACAAAGAGAAGAAAACTAGACTACTTCGGGCACGTAATGTCGACTACTGCCAAAAATCATGCAGGGTAAAACAGAAGGTAGGCAAACTCCGTGCCGAAGAAGATAATCGCTAAAAAACTTACGTGATAGGTATGGGATCAACATCAACACATCATACAGGGTGTTACAAAAATGTTGGGCTGGCTATACATAGACTGTTTCTACAACTAAAAATAAGCAAAAAAGTTTATATAAACATATGTCCTAAAATGGTTCGATACTGAATTACAGCCACTTGAAGTTTTTAATTTTTTTATTTAAAAAGGTTACAGAAAACGGGAGTTTTTAATGTAAATCATAATAAATGTTCAAAATGACCTCCACGGGCAGCAACACACTGCTGAGCTCGTCGTATCATGGACTGCCTCACGCGCTCAAAAATTCCTAGTGTATTTCGAATTTTCAGGCATCCATCTTCCACTCTACGTGGAAGATCCTCAATATTTTGAATTTGAGTAGAATATACCATATATTTTAAATGTCCCCATACGTAAAAATCGAGAGGATTTAAATCGGGAGACCGTGCAGACCACGCTACAGGTCCACAACGACCAATCCATCTTCCAGGATATACGGCATTTAAAAATTCGCGTGCTGTGTGACTGAAGTTAGCCGGTGCACCGTCATGCATGAACCACATGTGTCCTCTAACATTTAGTGGAACAGCTTCTAGCAAACCTGGTAAGTCGTTTTCTACAAAATAACGATAATTCTGCCCAGAAAGTCGTCGCGGAAGTACAACAGGACCAATCAAGAAGTCGTTGATAATTCCTGCCCACACATTTAATGAAAACTGCGCTTGATGTCTGGACTGAATAATAGCATGAGGGTTTTCTTCTTGCCGCTGGTGTAAATTTTGAAAATTGACGATACCATCTCTTGTAAAGCCAGCTTCATCAGTAAAGAGCACACACGTCAGAAAGAGACGATCGGCGGCGCATGTCTGTAACAACCACATACAGTAAGCTTCTCGTGGTGGGAAGTCATTCTCACTAAGTCCCTGTACTCTTTGCAAGTGGTACGGATAAAGCTGATTAGTTCTTAAAATCCGCCACACACTCACATGATCGACAACTTCCGCCGATGCAATTCTTGGAGTACTAGCACCTGCATTTTCTTCAACACGATCCAACACACGTTCTTCCAAGTCCAAAGTTCTTGTAGTTTGTGGTCTGCCGCAATCTCGGACTACCGGTTTGAAGCATCCTGTTTCCCTTAATCTAATATGAAGCCTTTCGAACGTTTTTTCATTTGGTAAACGTCGATTTGGGAAATGGTCTGCGTAAAGTCTTCTTGCTTCTGCCATTTTGTACTATTAATTAGAAAACAGTACTAATCAAATAAATGACTTAAATCAACTTCACGACTGAAAACAAAAAGCACGGACTGCTTACTTAATATTGGTCTGAAAAGCTTTAAGTAAATTTCTTTAAATTTACCGCTGTAATTCAGTAACGAACCATTTTAGGACATATGTTTATATAAACTTTTTTGCTTATTTTTAGTTTTAGAAACCGTCTATGTATAGCCAGCCCAACATTTTTGTAACACCCTGTATAGATCAGCAGTAAACAAAATACAAGTCGACCTGATGGTGGCTACCGTTTCCGTAAGACAGGCACATGAAAAAGATGTCCCTCTCCATTGTTCATTTAGTAATTTTACTTTCCCTGTGACATCCCATACATTTTTATCCAGTTCTTCGTTCTATGATCCATATACTTAACACGTTTCTTTTCATTGTCCATTTTTATTAAGTACTACTGTTTAGTATACTTTAGTTATGTTCATACCATTGCTAGGGAATACACCTGTAAGTTTAATCTCTTATTTTCAGGTAACCAATTCCAATTCCATAAGCAGTCACTTCTTACAATTTTCCTTTTTCAGTTTCGTTTTGTTTATTTCTTATTGTTTACCACAGAATGGTAGTTTATTTTGTGGCTTTTCCTTGGTTACTGTAATTCAACATTTAACTATGGTAGTTATAAATGGATACACTTCAAATACACCATCAGAAGAATAATCAACAAATCTCCAGGCAACGGAGCCAACACTTGAAATTGAACCAACAAGCGTTGGCTAACATAGCATACCTTGGTAGTATTTAATATACTAAGACAAGCAGGAATAACTATCGAAGAAAGTAAAAACAAATACACCGGGCTAAACCGAGAAATACAAGGAAGAGGTATATAGGCCAAAGCACATAAATAACTACTAAACAGACGGTACGATAATACGACAATCGGTAGGTTCTTGAAAAAACATTAGCAATTAGCGGCACGGCATACAATTTGGGGGCCCGAGGCGACACTTTCACAGAACACGTCTTAACTGGTCCGTTTTATCCGAAGCTCGACAAGAAACAACTTGTTTGCGAAAATGACACAGGTTCGGGCAGAAAATTCAAGCTGTAGGCCCCACACACGGCAACGCAAAAATCTTAAGACGATCATGGTAGCGACATCTAGCAAAGAGTGGCATAAACTAACTACAAACATTACACGCTACTGCACGGTAAAAAATCCCTAATTTACAAGATTGCAAAGCTTTAGAAATCTGCAAAAGCTGAATATAATACTGCGAGAAACTCTGTAGTGTTGATGCAACTGAAATTAAGCGGAAAACAAACATGGCCAGTAAAAGGAAAAGCTCGAATCAAGCATATTAAGATAAGAGGTAGTAGAAGCAATAAACCATCTGAAAGCAAGCAAGGTGTCCGGACAGATAAGATATTGGTAGAAGTATTTAAAGAACTGGAAAACACAAGATTAGAAATTTGTGTAATAAAGTATGACAAAAGAGACTAGAAGCGACTAGACCAACTCAATATTTAAGCCAATACACAAAAACAGCCCACAAAAGAATATTAAAATTATGGGAAAGTTACAAACACATATGTTACGAAAGTTAGATGGCTTAAATCCGTAATTTTTCTATGTATCTGATAAACAAGGGATCGATGTATTCGAGATGTGATTTGGAGACGAATATTGCACATATCTTGAACAGAAAGGCGAAAGAACATGGCTGCATTAAATGAAATAGAAATCACGAATGGACTATCCACGATTTGTCCCGATGGATTATTCTGCAGCACTTTGGGCTCATAGTTAGAAGAGATGGATGCAATCTAGAAAAATAAATTGTGTAAGGAAAAGATAGTCAACCAGATGCATACACCAATAAAAACCATAACTGACACACCGCTGCAGAATACACTGAGAGATGCTGAAGACCGACGGGAACGGAGAAATCTCGTAACAGTTGTATTAAGTAGTAGATCACACTTTCAAATATGAGAAGAAGGTCAAGCAGAGATGGTACTTATGTATTGCAGAATTCTTATTTTTTCGTCCCGTATCGTCACGTATCAATGGAAACTTCCTCCAACTTCTTTCCCTTTCCTACCTATTTGAAAACTGCTCTTTGGATGTTTTGCAGTGTCTATATGAACTAGATTATCATGGCACTGGAGTTGTTTTCTATTAGAAGATTAAGGTTTGTCTCTTCTCGTATATGTACTTCGAACATGTACTCTGTGTTTCTTCTCCCAATGCAGGACTACATTCAATGTTTACTTAAAGGTGCCACCTCTATCTTGCATGTGACTGTCTGCTGAAGAATAGATGAATGCATAAATATGTAAGTTTGTTACATGACTAAACGTTATTTCCGCTACAAAACAGGCCCTCAAGCGAGCATTAAGTCGTTACTTGACTTTACTTGCACAATAAGCCCCTCAATAGCGTTTCAAATCTGATGTACTGTTACTTTAAGAGATAGCATTTCCCCACCATGTAGAAGTTTTAGCCCTGAACTAGCTTATCCCGGTTAATGAGTCAGTCGAGACAGTACGGTGAGTTCACTGAAGAATACATGGAGGCTGGAAAGGAGCTTAAAAATGGGGTTGCCTTGACGTCGCAGATTCTGCTGTTAGTTTCCTACTTGGTCCTCTAGAATCCGAAAGAGGGAATAAGCGATGCCCTGGGCCGATGTGTACGACAGGGCTCGGCACTGGGACTTACCATGGATGATATTGGTATTTGCCTGCTCACTGCTGTACAATGCGTAGCACAAAAGGAAAATACAATAAAACATATGCAAGATACAACAAAATATGTCAAATATGAAGAGAATTACAGTTACATGCACAATGATACTGGAAATCAAAATAATGGCATTTGGGAGGGAACATTTTCCAAATACAAACGTTATAATTTTAATTAGTGAGCAAGCAAGCACGAAACGGCTTTTAGTAGCCCGACAATCCTCTCCGTAGGAACCCTTTTATATAAATCCGGCGTTTGGCGGTTATTCAAAACGTAGTTTGACGATATTAAAGTTTAGATATTACACTGCGAATTAATTCTCCGTACCACACACTGCCCTCGACACGATTAAACATGTCGGGGTCAATTCTAACTCGAGGAATATTCAGTCTTCCCGCTTACACAAGGGGTGTAAAACCCGACGAAAAATCCCCGATACATTGTCAGCGGTCTGGCGGGCGCCGTCCAACTGCAAGCCGAATTACGCTCACAATTGCGTCTAAATGAATAAACAGGGGCGGACTCGTTCAAAAGATCAAAAATGAATGGGTCTCGGCAGGTGCCTTCAAGAAGAGAAAATAACTTATCAAGTTGGTTCTTTACAATATGTATATTTTTATATTAGTCCAGACTACCACACTTGTTACTAATACTTTCTAACTGTAACATTTTTCGTCTATCTTAGATCTCTTGTTTTACACTTTTTTCGAATAATCCTTTATCTGCTGCCATTCTGTTAACCTTCTTGTACGTTGTGCTCTGAATTAGGTTTTTTATAACGCTCAATAAGTTTCATTTTTCTTGTGTTTCTTCGATTTATAAGCATTGCATTTCTATACTTCCTTCTCTGCTTGCGTGTCTATTCATTGTGGTCTATGGTTCAGTTAAAAATGTAATTATCCATAACACCACTTTTTCTATGCCCTTCTTTCACTATTTCTCATATTTTTATATTTTATTTGTCTGCACTTCTATCTTCATTTATGTATTTTTATTCTATCTCTTCTTACCTTTTCTTTCTTGCCGTTATTCCTTTTCTGTTTGCCTTTTTATCTCTTTAATTCCTAGCAGCAGCTAACGGTTCATTTCTTGGTCTGCTTCTTGTACTTTTACGAAAAGTGTATAAAATGTTCGTTGAGTGAAGTAAGAAAAGCAAATGCAGGGTAAAAATAATTTCATTTTTAACTATAACTTTCTGCTAGCTCAATTTATTTCATCAGTACTCAAGGGAATTTAAATATGTTTTATACATCTTCATCAAGGCCTTGAAAATAATTCGTATTGTGGCACGGAACATTATCTTACCAAAATATTTTTGTGCTTGACATGGGGCTCATTTTACGCGATATTCGTCTTCAACTTTGTCATCAATACACAATAATATTGAATGTCTATCGCAGTACCCTTTTCCAAAGAGTCAAATAAAACTAGACCATATAGACATCGACGCCTTCAAAATATCTATTCACTTCTTCTTTCGACTGAAATTTCCTACCGCCCAGGAATTTCGTTAGGTTTGTGAGTCAAGTAGTCGTTGGAAACCAGATCCACAGAATACGGAGAACTTGGGTCTAATTGGAAACGCAATTTGGCAAGGTTTTCCCTGATAACTTTGGTGGTATGACACGGGGCGTTATCATGGCGAAAATTAGTTTTTTCGCTTCAAATGGGACCGTTTTCTCAGAAGATAGCGAACACAGCGGCCAACGAGCAAACTTCTTATTCATACCCACAAATTGGCAATTGTATAATGTGCCCGTTCGATTGAAATGCTTGACCCCGGTTGACGACCGTCCACTGCGGCGGTCATCTTCACTAGTCTGACGTCCCACTTTTTCCCTGTTTGTGGTACGGGGGATTCTTTCCCCAACACGTCATCCATATCAGCATCTATGGCGCTTACAAATAAGCTCCTCTCTACGAGGTATTTAATCAAGGCCAGAATTTCAACTTTCTGTTAAATGATAACAGTTCTCTTGTCTTTTTCTTGTGAAGGCGAACACATTGCCATAGAACTTCTGTAGTTTGTGAAAAACAGTAGATAACTTTCTGCCAATGCTGTGGCATATGGTCTAAATGTTGTCAATTTATTGTCTTCGTCAGATGATTATGGAGAATTTTGAGGCCGACGCTGATTCTTTTTTGCACATTTAAATATTGTTCTAATTTGCAATCTTCATACTGGTAAGTTGTAAACGTGATCTCTGTATTTGCAGTTCTATTATTTCCTTCTTGAACCTAAATTATTTTACCTTGCTGTTAGCGCTCGCTATAAATTATTGATGTCTTTCGTGTTTGATTTCCGTGTCGTTGAAGTTTATTTTACCAATGTGTTTCAATTCAGTCTCCTATTCCTTTTCATGTTTGAACTTTTGCCTCTATGTTCGTTTCATTCACCCCCATTAATTTTATACATATTGCTATTCATAGAACTTCAAAAGGTGACTTATAAATGGGCCATAAACGTGTTTTAAAGCGAAAAGGACTGAACTTTTTTATTTTCCAGAATTGATTATTGGGACAACAAGAGCTTTTCTAAATTATATAGCATGCCGGTTTCATTGTACCTACTTACTGTATGGTATTTTATTTATTTTCTAATGTACTCGTATAATTGGCATCATTTTGAAAACGTTTGAAAGACAAACTTCCACTGTACATTTGTATATATTTGTTTAGAAATTTACGTTCAGTCTATGGTGTGCCACTAGTTTTTTAAATATAAAATTTTAAATTGCCACTCCCGTAAGAGCATAGAAAGATTGGCAAAATTTCACATCGGTTGAACGGGAATGAAGTGAGCGTTTTAGCCATCTCGACAGCTGTTCCTGCTCACGCGGATCATCTGAGGACGTTTTCGTTCAAGATATCCAAGCAAATCAGTCGTGTTGATAGGATATGCATACGCTTTGAATAAATTCATAAAATCAATGTCCATTCTTTATCCAGTGTCATTTCAAGACATTTTATAGAAATTTCTAACCGTTAGTGACTGACTAAATGTTTGAATTTTTGCTTTGGGCTTATTTTATTTTGATTTGTGATAAATGAACCAATGCTTGTCATTGGACAATGTTTTAGGGGTAATAGTCAAAATTGGAAATGGAAGTCTAGTATTTTCACTAAAATTTTGTGCAAAATAAACTATTCATAAATGTAAAAGCCAACGGATTGTATTTAAAAAACAAACTTTTACGTTATAAAAGCAAATAAGCTGTGACGGGAAACTAAAATGTTCAAATTTTACCTGTAAAATTTTATTCCATATTGTGCAAACTATTTCTTTCTAGCTCTAATAATAACGGGGATTTCCTTTAATCCAATTGAAAAAGGGACACCATGTACGTGCCTACTTCATCTATGTTTATAAGAGTGAGATCAGTTATAAGGGAAATTTTCTTGGAAATGGTTGGATCGGATCATTGATATTAAACAGTCACCAGTGCCTTTAAGTACGATAAATTCTGTGAGTATTGAACACAAAAAAGGGTTTGCATTACAATTACTGTCTTAATAAATATGAACTTATTTGGTCTTTACCTGCGAAAGAAGAATAAAGGATGTTGAAAATTAATAAGAATTTATGTTGTTTGAGGCTTTAGCGGTTATTTGAGTTATCAATACTCAAAATCAAATTATAGCTAAACAACATTTGATTTTGTGTGCCCTACACCTTGTGAATCTAAACAAAGATTTTTGTAAGAATTATTCCTGTTAAGATACCTTATGAATACTACTACCTAGACATATTTAAGTGTTGTTAGTTATTTGAGTACAATGTACATGGAGTTGGCGACGTATAACCGTCTGAAGAGCTGCAGCTGTGATACTTTAGATCGTGAATGGGAGGAGGCGAAGTCTTATTAAGTTTAAAACGATCTTTCCTGTTTTCGTTGTATGGATATTTTTCAACTTCTACTTCAACTACTGGGTAGTGCGGCCTTTTAAAAGGATGTCCATTTGTGCAAGCATTGTTGAATTTGTACAGCGCACGTGTTTGAGGGCAAGGCATTCTCTATGCATAATCTGCATTTAAACTTTACACGTTATGCTTTACTGACCTGAGAGTATTACTCCAAGATGATATATATGTTACTAGTACATGTCTTATCTGGTCAGGCTTACCTTTACTGAAAGGCACAAATGTTTTCCCCTTCTTCTTTAAGTGCCTTGTCCTTTGCAGATTTCCTCAATAAGGACGTTGTACTTTTTTCACACTATTGCCATACGTTTTTGAGCAATGATGTTTTTTTCTCTACCTCGATCACGCTTCCTTTCTATGTTTCTTTGGATAAGAGTATACAACAGTTGGTATTCCTCATCACATGTCCAAGATATTACAAGTGTATACGTTTGATAGAGACTTCAGTTTACGGTAAGCCCATAACAAAAATGTCTCCATCTTTTCACACCTAGTATCAGTGACTATCCATGCCTCGACACCGTATAAAAGGATGCTGAATACGTAGCACCTTAACAATCACATTGAGAGAATTTTTTAAATATCGTCTGGCAAGTACTTTATGCATTTTCCCGAAGAAAGTTCTAACTCGTTTCATCCTACATCCTATCTCTTGTGTCATGTCTCAGTTGTCATCGGCCCAATTGCCAAGATACCTATAAGACATATTTTCATTGTTCACGTTTCGCATCTTCAGATTCTCAAGGGTGTTCACAAAATTCTTGCTGACAACCATCCATTTTATCTCTTTTTCCTTCGAGAGCTGTTACGTATATTTTCTCTGAATAAAGATTTGAAGGCACTGGCGATTAATCTAACCCTATCGAACTTTCATTGGAATGTTTATTTCGTCAGATATGTTGTTAGGTTAATTTTAATCAGCAAAGTCATTTGTCGTCATTCTTGGGCCAGGTTGTTCACTTGTTTATGCAAGGTTTAAAATCATGACGACAGTTAGTCGGAGGAATATAACGCCCGCGCTGCAGACCACTAATTCAGTAAAAGGGACTTCACGCTGCAAGGAATGCTGGCTATTTCGCTGATATTCTATTGGAAAATTATCTTTTTCTTCCGTTGCACCTCGCGCGAGGGAGATGTTAGAGGCTGTGGATTAGAAATTTGTTTTTTTGATCATCAGAAATTCAACCGGGGGTGTTTGCTTGTGTAGAGATAAATATTGCCGCAGGTAGTAACGCTGTTGTGATTCGTAACTGTGGTACTTTTCAAACATAACATTACCGACCACGGGACAAGTTGATTCAATTCGAATTTATTAAGTTGTGCTATGTAGATTAACATTTGGAATCAACGTATTTTACCGTTTTACCTTTAGCGTGGATTCCCCCACAAATCTATATTAAAACGTGCTGGCTACCTCCGACGGCGCTAGCCGCTTCTGGTTGCATCCCCCCCAAGAGCATCTTCTCTTTACTTATGAACATCTTTTGCTGACCTGCCCATGACACTTTTCTCGATTGTTCTACGTGAATCATGGATCTGGTGAGCAAACTGATAGATACCACTGCCTTTCCTTCATGGCTTGAGTTATCGTAAGGAGGTCTGCGTTTCTACGCTTTGTAAATTTGGTGTTTTGTGCAGCCATTTTACCGTCTTTTTTAAAGTGCTTGTATGCTTAAATTTCGGTTTATGTTTGAGGTGTTATGGTCTTGATTTGTCTATTACTGTTTTTACGATTCAGTAACCCCTTCAGGGAATTTGAATGCTTTCTTGGCAGTCGTTTGCGTATTTGACGTCAATCTTTCCATAGTTTGTTCTCGTAACGGCACATGAGGGAAAAATTGGTTGAAATTAGATTACTGCACCATAATTGTGTGTAAATTGGTGTGTTCATAATAGTGTTTTAAATATTATCGGGTGTTTTTGTTGTCGTATGTTGTAATTAATAGCTCAAACCAAGATAAGTAAACATATTTCTATTTTGCCAGTTCTCCTTCTACTCTGTTAATGTTTCTTCAAGGTTAGAGACGTCGTGAACACCTAGAGCTTGATTTCTCTCTTATTTTGAATTTTGAATGAGTAATCGTGGATGTTAAGTTTAAGAATTCGTTGCGTCTTGACCCTAATTAATTATCACCGAATCCCTACCTTGAAGTAGCAAACACGCCCATTTCAAGTATCTCGAACCGCCCTTGTCTCGAATGAAGTTAGTTGGAACAACTCAGTTTTATACATTGTTTTTTTAAATATCGTTTTGGCCTGTAACAATGTCCTGGTTTACTATAATAGCAGCAGTTTCATTCCACTATAGATTTGCTATGATCCGTATATCGCGACCATCTAGCTCCACATCTCGTTTCTTTCGTTGTTAGATAGTTCTTGGATGTGCCCTTCCATTTTGCAAGTTTTTCTCCGCTAATGGTTAGTATGTTATTATGTTCGTCCAATAGTATCACATTAACGTTATTTTTAAAACTCCCAGCCACTTGCTTCATCTTCCTATTATTATATTCACTTCTAAAACTTCTTCGTACTGTGCTTTCCTGATCTTAGACTTAATTTTCCTGTGAACTTGGAAATATTTCTCTATGTCCTTGTCTTATCATGATCTCTTCTGTTGCTTTCAATTTGTAATTACTGACCATCTTCATTGCAGTTTCAATCCGATTCCATATAGCTTCCACCTGGTACCTGATCAACATCCATCGTCTTATACATATAATATATCTATGAACTTTACATCCAACTTTCGTGATACTGAGTTCAACAGGTTTTGAAATTTTAGTCATTTTTGTCGTTGAACTTTGTAGATACCGTTACCGCATCTACCTACCATTCGGGAGGTCGTGGGGTTGATTCCCGCGGCCGTCTGCTCTGGTTCAGGTTTTCCTGAGTCGACAATTAAATTTACTTTCATGAAGTGAATGCCGGGACAGTACTTCCGTACCTTTTCTGAGATTTCTTCTATTTGCCACCACCTTTTCTCTCACCTGATCCCTATAGCAGCCAGTCCCCAGTTGAGGGAATTAAACTAACTTGAACCAACCGTACCTCCATATAAATGTTAGAGATTTCAGGTACATGGGTTCAAAAACAAAATCATCTTTGCCTAGGTAACGTTGTTCACAAGATATTCGAACAACACGAACTAAACCGTGTGGGGCTTGTAATATGTACATACTTATTACAAAAGTCCTTGCTTGGGTTCAGAAGTTTTACAGGCACAGAAAGCCAAAATATTCATGGGTGTTTATCTACCAAGACGACGCGGGCCAAGTCAAAATTTGATTTTAACATTAAAAACAATTTAAGATTTTTACAGAATACAATGTACCAACCAAACAAGAGACACTTGCATTACAACTACTATGGTACCACACACCGCACGCGGATTACTTAACGTAGCACTTAAAGTTTCTAAAAGTGAGATTGAGATTTCTAAGAATGGTTAATTTGGATCACTGATATTAAACAGGCATTTTCGTTCCAGACCGGCCCCGTTCTTCCAACCTCCGCCAGCGGATACTCGGTGAATTCGCGGTCGTCTTCCGTTCCTCAGTCCGACAGCCTGTACAGCGTCAGCAGCGGCGGCTCGTCAGTGTCCTCCAGTTCCTGTGCTTCCGACAGCAGCGGCTCGTGCTGCGGGGGGCATTGCCTGGGCGGCGCCTACCCGCGGCAGCCCATCACCGGAGCCCTCAGGAGATCGCAGCAGCACGCCATGAAGATCAAGCTGCAGGAGTATTGCCATCCAGAAAGGAGCAATATCAACCGATTGCCCCCTATCAAGGAACTGCCTTACTCTGGGAGCCCCAGCCACACCCCCACTCCAGCATCCACGAGAATAAGGTATGTTTGGGTTTTTTCATGATTAGGGGTTTGATTTTCAATTCAGAATTTCTCAAAAGAAAATAAATAACACTTAAGTAGAGCACCACATGAAAACTAAACTTATCTTCCACATAAGTCTATAAATGTCACTATTATTAACTAAGGGCCGTCTTTATAAAAAAATAAAGGCAGTAGTAGCTCCTTAAATTCTTCTTGAATAGCGTGTCAGCGTGTCATGTGAGGTCAAACAAATATGAAACAGGACCGATAAAATACTATGCAATTTTTTATTTAACTTCCGATTCGGGTGGAATAACAATATGAAATGATTTATTGTATAGAAAATGTAGGTACATCACTCGGCTACATGTCTACGAGGGTGCGCTGAAAAGTTCCTAGCCTTACATAGAAAGAAACGTGCTAGTGAAATATGAAACACATGTTATTCAACGTACTCCCCCCTCAAGCTAACACATTTAGCACAACGCTTCTCCAGTTTTCTTAACCTCCCTAAATAGAAGTGAGACGGTTCGACGGTTGCCCCTCTAAAAACGCCTCCGCAGCTGCGATGACATTCTCATTGAAGCCAAACTTGGTACCCTTCAGGTGTTTCTTCAGCTGTGGAAAAAGGTGGTAGTCCGAACGGGACAGATCTGGGAATATAGCGAGTGGTTCAATAATTCGAAGCCAATTTGGTCGATTTTCATCAAGGTGTGGTAACCGGTATGGGCAGATGCATGCACCGCCATGTCTGCTTTGTTAATGCGTGGAATGAAAACTGTCACACGCAAGATTCTGTTACTGTGCATGCGCGCACTGAATAGTTAAACATGCTGCAGTATGGTTTACACGGGCATAACTTACTCGATTAGCACCAAAGCCAGGCACTTTTCAGCACAACCTCGTACATAATCGCAAAGCGTCTTCATCGAAATGGGAATTATGTAGAAATGTAGCTGAGAGATGTACCTATTTTTTCTATACAATAAATGTTTCATATTCAATTTTGTTTTTTATTCCTACTGAATCGGAGGTTGAAAAAATAACCCTCGTAGAAAGTCCGTGATGTATCTATTGGGGAAAGTGCTCCTAGATTCCTTCAAAGTAATCTCTCTCGACGTCTACGTACCATTTATATCGCCGATATACGGCCCAGAAAGACTGTTTAAACTGGTCGCAAGGAAGTGCGTTTAATTCGGCGGTAACATTCTGTTACATGTCTTCCAATCGTCAATGAGCCTCCCTTTTAGGGTCAGTTTGGGTTACGGAAACAGTATGAATGCGCAGGGGCATTATCGTGGAAAAGATGACGAATGCACTTCAGTAAACACTTTACGGCACCCGTGTAGTACAGACTAGTGACGGTGACATCCAATAGCACAAATTCTTTTGTGAATGATGCCTTGACGATAGAAGAAAATAATCAGCATGGTCTTCACCTTCCTTTTTTTTAGGCGGACGTCTTCAATCGCCATTCCATGCTTTGCCTCTTGTTTTCTGCATCGTACTGAAAGCACCACGACTTGTCACTATGTAATTGTCGGCCGTTATAATGAAGTCGCAAGAGGTGTCCACTCGATGCGCTCTTTGTTCAAGGATCGAGTTGTGCGAGATGAATTTGGAACACACTTTTGTTTCCCCCATAACCTTCTCCAAAATGGTTTTAATGGTTTCACGGCTGATTCCCAGTTCCTGCTCTATTTTTTCGATGTCAGTCATTGGTCAGCGGTCACAAGTTGTCGGACTTTTTTGATCAGGGTTGCTGGCTGTAATCGGACAAACAGGTTTTGGGATCATCGGAAAGGGCCTTCTGACCTTCACGAAACCGGTCGAACTATTCGAATATACGAATATTGGACAAGGCTTCGCTGTCGTACACAGTTTCTAACATTTCCGTGGCAGTTTTCTCCATCTTGAAGCAAAACTTGATTTATGTTCTTTTTATGGGTATTTCGCCAATCTGAAAAGTTAAAAATATTAAATATCGAATGTTTCGAGGAACAATCTGCCCTCTTTATCAACTATTAACAATAAATTAAAACTAACTGTCATCCATGTCTTTCGTGTATCCTACGTGACACCTACACTATTGTTTACTCACTTGCACATTCTACCACACATGTGTAAACGAGAGTTCCAACTATAATGTGTAGGTACATGCAGTTTCTTACAGCGTCCGCAGTGATATCCATTTCATATTTGTTCCACCTCGTAGTTTGCTGAAGGTTGCATTTGTGTAGATAAGTTTACTGACAAACATTGTTAAATATTTGTTTTGATGTAATACATTTTAACCATATTGTACAACTGTTGATCTAAATGTCTAAACATTTTAAAATTACTAAAAGTCCCCGGCTCTTTATAAGTCGTTTTCACCAATGATTTATTACGGCGCTGTTATAATAATCGGCAACACTTTATTCTTGGAACTTCAAATAAAGAAAATTAGTATAGCAGCTGTTGCCACTCCAAAAAAATCATATTGAAAAGGATAGTCCGATACAAACTGCTACCTCAAGGCACTGGTTACCGAAGTTGCTGTGGTTAGCATTTTTGTGCATTTATACTGAACTAAATGCTACATTAGAAGTCCTTGAAAACGGAAATTAAACAAAAAAATCTGGTGTGATACACTCACACAACTTCCTTTTACAGTGATCTTATAATTAGTCAAAAATTTCATTTTTAATTTTTAACCATTTGCTAAAAATTTTCAAAAATTACAAATTCTACAAAAACGGTACAAAATCGAGTGTTAGTGAAAAGACAAATTTTTTCTAGAATTTTAAGGTGAATTGAAAAATGTAATAATATACCGGGTGTTTTATTTAAAATAGGAGTTAATAAAAAAAATAGAAAAAAAAACAAAAGAAACCCACTTTAGAAGTATTCAACTGGAAAATCACCTATCTCACATCAATACACATTAAAAATGTAAGAAAAATGTAAAATTTTAAAAAAATCGTTAGAGCCGTTTTTGAAAAAATCGAAAAAAACTGAAAAATCACAAGAGTAAACACCTACTTCCGATTATGCGATTTTCTTCAAAAGCTTGCTGTCTCATCTACATAGTACACAAAACTTATATATGAAGTTTCAATGCCATACCTCTTTTCGTTTTTGAGATATTCTGTTCACAGACACACACACAGACAGACAGACACACAGACAGACAGACAGACAGACCAATGAAAAAAAATATGTTTTTTGGGATCAGGGGACTCTAAAACGTGAAGATCTGTTGAAAACTCAATTTCGAATTTTTGGGGTGAATCCAATACTTCCTTTATAGTAGTAAAAGGAAGTAAAAATAGGTGGGCGTTGCTTGTTACATGACCAAACATTTAAACATTTTGGCAAACAATAAACAGAGCCTAAGATCTTGGATATGATTACTTTTGACGATTAGAATCCCCGGCGGTTAATTGTTTAGCCCTGCACAATTTGCCCCGGCCAGGGCGAGTCAAGAAAAAAGTGAGATATATCCTCCAAAACGCGGAATAGAAATCAACGCTTCTTTTGACGGTGTATTCAACGACTCCTTACCACAGGAACTCATACATCATACGCTTCCTGCTAGTGGATTACAATTGAAAGAACAGTACACAAGTAAAACAACCGAGAAATTTAACAAACATGTAGAGTGGTAACTGCGTCTACGAATATTCAAAAGGTGGAATTTAAAAAACAACCTGCGCTTCAATCCTAGGCCATTTGCATGTAAGGATAGTAAACCTCGCAATCAAGATGGAACGGAACCGTTCCACCAGGTGTCGTGGTTTTTCTAAGCGTGCGACGGACAATTTCATCCGGTGGACACCAATGTACGGCCCCTTCGGCATTCGCAAATGATTACAAGTCGTTCAAAGTCAACGTAAAAACATCGGGGTTACTTGAAAAAGGAAAAAAAGGCCTAGAAATGAATTAGAACAAACGTTATACCACGTGAAGGTAAAAAGCGCATACTTGCGGTTTTGGGCGACCAACAGGTGCTTACTTTCAAATACTATCAAATCCTGATTTAACAGACCGGTTCAGTAATCCAACAAACCAAAACAATCAAACCTGTACCAGATTACTCTCAAAAAAGAAACGCCAATTGAAAATCCCGAAAACTACATAGGCAACCCCTACACACAACGGTATTTAAAGTGGCCCAACATCAAATCCAAAACACTAAAATTTGTATACTTTATTGGAAAGACAAGTTCTTCTGTAGTAGAAACATATTGGTTTATCCCCACTTTAAACATCTGTCCGTTCTTCGATATTGTCAAAATTAAGTGGTGCATCCTTTCCCATTATCCCTCACCTCTGATTTTAATAGTTCTACTGGAATATCGTCTTCAGATTGTGTTTTATTTTTCTCTATTTTGTCAGTACTACTTTTAATTTCATCATATCTGGGCTCCAATCGTGCTTCTTTTTTATCATTTCCTTTTGGTGTTTCTTTGTTGTTACTCTATGTGAGTAAGCCTCTGCCTTTCTCTTTATTTTTGTGTTCCTCTTTTATAGGTTCACTGTCTACAGTCAGCAAATTTGTGAAGTATTCCCCCCGCCTCGTGATTCTATTGTTTTTGTTTACAGTCATTCTTTTTTTCAGTTTTTAGGTTCTTTAACATTTTAAAAAACAGTTTAGACTTCGATTGCCTCATCGTCCCCAAAACGCAATAACAATAAAACAAAAATAGCTGTGAATACTGAAAACAGTTCCACAACCATAAGCGTTCAACGGGCCGGCTAAGCTACTCCATAGGGGAGAATGAGTTAACACTAAACTGATCAAAGCCAAATACGAGCGCCACCAATTTGAATTATTTAACAGCTTGCAAATCCAAGCTGGAAGATTCCGCGCTGATATGGTAACCGCAACTTACAATGAAGGGGTTATATCAAAAATACAATTATTATACGCTGGCTCTTTGATAAGCTATAACCTATAGTACGTCTAGAAAGTATCCGGAAAAGTAAGTTTTTTAGTTTTTTTTAAAATAACATATTTGACATATAGGATTGTTTTTTCTTTTATCCATGATCTACTACCCTGACACTACGCACACAAAATTTTATAAGACCAGTACTTTCCAAAAGGAAAGTTTCATGACAGTTTAAAACCTATAAAATTCCGGATACGTACTATATTATAGCAAAAACAAATCACATAAATGCGGTGCAATTAAAGTGATTTTTATTTCCAAAACCTATATTATGCAGATTAATAAGATCAGACAGCAGTTCCTCGTATCAAAATGAAATATTGGATCTATGATATTTAAATGTAGATAGATGAGGCGGTTGCAATATTAAACCCGCGACGTGATCAGGTAACATTTACTGCCCAATGCCAATTTAAAATACTTGTTTAACACTCATATACACAGAGCTTAGGGTACGTAGAAAATGCACTTAGATTAATAATACACCCATAAATACGTCCGGTATAAACAAGAAAATTATTTTACGTCAAAGCATTTTGAATGCGGCAAATTGTTTATTGAAATGGAAGCAAGGTGGTAGCTAATCTGTATAAATCGACGTCTCAACTTGAAATTCTATCTAACAGATTTATTCTCAAATCCAAATCTAGAACGTTAAAAATACTACAACCCTTAGAGTGTAGAATCTTCCATGCGAAAAACACTAAAAGCCTATACATGCGAAAATACTAATTCCGCTAGTACGGACACGTTACAAGTCAGCCACAAAAAACCCTGCAACAGTAAAACGCAATTAGCTTCCACGCGAGGAGTTCCTAAAAGCTACTTACTTCTGATGTAAATAGACTCAACATCTCTCTCCAGTATCACGTAGCCTAATTAGAAAATGCAGACTTACCAAAAACCATCTAGGATGAACCTACAATGTGTAAAGCCAAATTGCCAACATGGGGGTTCACGGTACGCTTACTAAAACCCCGCCGTACAAGGAGATTTCTCCCAGACCCATTTATTTTATCCAACAGTAATAATTGGGAAGAAATAATGAAGACACAGTGCTTGCCCACTTCCAAATCCTCTTAGCGGGTCTGACGTAAGCTTTTTCTTTACAAAATCGGAGAACAGTTTTTACTTAAAAAACAAAGTCGAACAGAAGTGACTACACGACCGTGCCAATGCTCATGGAAACCAAATACACAACTTCGGGAAGCATTTAGGCATTCTTTCGCGCTGTGATTGGTCCAAACGGTGACGGGACTCGACGCGAATATAGTTGCCAACCAGCTTGTGTAATTTGCACCAGTGTAAGAAATTGCTAAAATGCGGTATCGTAGACCACTTCTGCCTCATGCGCAGGAGCTATCATTTTATGTTAACTGCAGTTTAAGATTTGTGTGTACTTAGTACTCACCGAGTCACCGTTTAGACCAATCACAGCACGCTAGCTTCTGGGTGCCGAAATAGGGTGACGAATGCCAAAATGTCTTCGGGAACCAGGTTATGTGCTATGTTAAAAATAGAGGTTAACGTCAAAATGATCGTAACACATGCTTACTTGTTTTTTTCTGCTCCTTATATTGCTCGTATGTTTCTTATGTAGTCGTGTTAATATTTTTTCCATTTAAGTTTCTCCTTTTCACTAAATCTTTTGTTCCTTCCCACCTTAGACAAAAAAATAAATTAAGTTGCTAATTCCCTATTATGCTAGCTGACAAATATATGAATACTAACATGTTTACTTTTATATTGTTACTAAAATAAACCTCTGTTACTATTTTATCGACAAATAATTTTATTTTCATATTCATTAGAATTGCTGTGGGACTATTTGTGTAGTCACATACCTTCATTATAAAATTTAAATTATGGATAAAGTCATACTGCTTATGCCACTGCAATTGTTGCCTAATTGAGTAAAGATTATCTAGATAGTACCTAAAAAACGTTTTTGAAATATCGTAGCTACAGGAAATGTAAAAAAACATTATTATACAAACGACCAATGCTTTGTAAAAGAATTACATTTTGTAATTAGCATTTTGAGAATTACTGACGACTGACAAAGTGATTTCCTTTCCACAGCTGCTCGCTTTTTATCTACTCTAGGTTTTAATAATAGTCTGCAGCTCTCCGTCTTTAAATTAATGGACGTTGCATCCAGTGAGTATTAATGACAACAGTATGTTAGTAGCTAAATTGTCTTTATTAAAATACTATTAGACAAGCAAACATTTAATTTACGGGATTTACGAATCTGCAGTTTTAAAAGTAAGTAGGCAACCCAATGGACACCACGGTATGCTGCGATTTCTAAACCAATATTGAATTTGGCATCAATCGCAGTTACTGGATTAATCACTTGCACGTATACGGTATACTTAAACAGTTTGTATTATTAAATTTAAATAGTTTCATAGCAAATATTGCCAAACCGTTAATTTAAAGGTTAAGTAAAATTAACGTTATATACAGGATGGGCCTTTACTATTTCAAATTGTAACCCAAACTACACATTTTATATCAACACAGGTACCCAATGATTATCTAAAAGACATATTGTCATCTTTCTGACATGAATATAGTTGGCAGGTGTGAGTTTATACTTCAGTAGTATGTCTTAAGGCCTAGTTTTAATCAATTTAAAAATGCAATTTCTGCATTTTGGGTTGCTTATCTATAAACTGTTCCAGAAGATAAACCCGGGAATGTAATGACGAAGGTTAGCTTAGTGTTATCTGTCCAATTACGTCCCAGGTAGACCTACTACATTTGAATGGTTCATAATGTTGAACTACGTTCTACCGTTACGTACCGATTTATTGTTTTGTAGACTATTACGTCTTATTTTTGATTTAGAATGTAGGGAGCAGATCAATATAGATTAAAAAAATTCCACTTATCTAAGTTCTTTCCAGTAAAATATGGTAAAGAATTGGTTGAATACTTACAACAAAAATGATCTATAAAGTTGTCACTTTTCAGTTTCGTCAAATTATTTAAGAAATACACAGATTGAATTTTTATCATATGTTACAAGACTAAGCACTTACATATTACGAAAAACAATAAACGAAGCCTAAGGCGCTAGATTAGATTGCAAGCGACGCCGGCAAGTATGACAAGAAGCTAAGCCCCTCAACGAGGGTGTCAAGATCTGGGATATGTTCACTTTTGACGATTACAATCCCCAAGAATTAGTTGTTTAGCCCTGGACCATTTTGTCCCGGCTAGGGTCAATCGAAGCATGGGTAGGTTCGTCTAACGATAAGTTGGGGTTAGACAATAGCTCAAAATAGTAAAATTCAACGGCGCCACTCGTTTTTGGACTTGAAGTCGAGATTGCTCCCCTAGAGCGCAAAAAAAGAATCAACCACTTCTTCGGCTCCTTCCCACAGAAACGTGAAACAACCGCAAAATATAACAAACAGATTTAAAATCTCATGAAATTACACATACACAAACAATATAAACCCTGGGAGACACCACCATGAGTACAAGCTAACTTTAAGCTACTATTAAGCCGCAAATCCCCTGATGGGGTTATTATTTAACTCTATTCGAACATATAATGCCGAATTTGAATAGTTTAACGTCCATATGACTGAATCGCTTATAAATACAACGCAATCTTCTTGATTGCACTGTATCACATGCAGTTAACAATTACCTTTCGCAACTGGTAGCGTTATAATTTGATGGAAGCGTCTGCATTGAAAGGTGACGTCACACACACGGGGAATTAAAACGACCCCTTTGGGGATGTTGTCCAGGTCGAAAGTCGATATGATTAGGCAGCGAGGGAAAATGATTTACTCGGTGTAGCGAATGCGAGAGTCGGGAAACGAAGTAGTGGTAAAATTCATTTAACGAAAAGCGGAAGGTGTAACTAAAAGAATACACCACTGCAAAAATACACTCCGTGAACTTGTAGTTCGTAAGGGAATCTCTTGCTAGATCCGGCTTAAACCGTGACAAAATTACCACGCAATGACACACGCCCCGACTGATTCGGACCTATACCCAAAGCTCAATGCCAATACCAAACTGCATACGCACTATCCCCACTCGCGCAGGGGTGAAGCGGCGGCGGTGAATCCCATTGCAAACGGACAGAACTAAGTTTATCCACAGAAAGCGTAATATTTCTACATTGAAAATCGTTTAGTAGAGTGGTACTTTAGAAGATAGCAACATATAGATTAATAAAAAATAATGCTAGGCTACAAGAAAGTTGACACATGTACACAAAGATAATATCAACCTTCACCGCGCTATAGCAGCAAAGGTAGAATCGAATTCTTATTATAGCTTATATTCCGCTTTAATCATTTTCTTGTATTAGGTTATAATCTAATTACTATTTTAAACTTAATTATTTTAACCATGTAGGGTATAGTAAAAAACTCTATTTTTTATTTCCTATGCATTTTATTCCCCAAGGCGACGGTGATATTTGTTTAAAGTTAGTTAATTTCGGTGTGTTCATTCAATCCTTCAATTTTGCATTTCTATTTTTAGGTGTGCACAGAAGATCGTCACGCAGCTCGAGACTGTACCGCTTTTAGGTAAAAAGCAAAGGGATTACAAGTACGAGAAGCTGCCCCAGGAGGACGAAGACGTTGTTGAAAAACCAGAAGCCCCCGAGAGAGACAAAGGCAAGAAGTGGTGGACGGAACGCAGATGGAAGGAGAGGAGTAAAAGCGAAGAACGGGACGACAACAAGAAGAACGAGCTGACTGAGAAACAGATGGAGCTACGGGAGAAGCAGAAGAAGATCAGGTTTTCCATGGATCAAATACATGAGCTGAAAGACGAGAAGAAGAAGATTGTGTAAAGCCGATGTCTGATTTTTTACTGTAGTTTCGTTTTGGCGTTTTTGTGAAAAATGTGGCTAGTTGATCTATCTCTTAAGAGACTAAATGCCAAAGTTGTTAGCAGTAGTGCGTAAATGGGGGTTCAGCGTAGAAAGCCTAGAAAATGGCGCGTGTAGACTTGCTGAAAAGAGGTGCATATCGTTATTATACGAGTAGACGAAACTTCAGAGTTTCATTAGATTTTTATTGGGAGGGAGAGCGTAAATGGAAGTTTTTCGTGCAAATAAATTATTTCATATGGGAAGCACCGGGCTGTATCTGATTTAGGAGTAGTTAACCTGTACCCTTTTCAGGACAGGTGTGAAGTCGTTAACTATGAAGCGACGGTTAATATTTAAAAAGGAAATCGGACCCCAGTTTAGCAGTTATTTTGATAAATCGGTCCTTTGCCTTTCCTCTCCGAATAAAAATGGCGACAATTTTAATCGAGATGCCAGCAGGTTGCAACTAGAAACATCTAATACTTATCTTCCCGTTTCAATCTAGTCAGTCAATGTTTAGTCAATTGTTTTCTAGTCCTGTCGCGTTGTCTGTCTCTGTGTATGTATCTAGTCATCGCAGCGAGCGCACTCTTCCCAACAGCGCCAGTTCCTGCAATAATCGGGCGGTTTTGAGGAGTGCGCTGAACAGCCGATCCAAATTACGGGCCACCCTGTATAGTCGACGGTACCTCCGCTTGCAAGGCACTTGAGTAGTAATAGCATACATATCTAACCTTTGATACCGATAATCAAAAGTGAATCAGGAAATAGGCAAAGCCGTTCAACACAATAGTACAACAGGCGCCAACGTACAGAGTGGCCTTGAAAAGTTGGCAATAATTAGTAATCAAATAAAGATAGAACGTATATTTTAACGCTGGTTATGCGGCCCTGTATCATAGAAGTTTAGTTTTGTATACTACGTAGTGCGTTGTCAAATTACATATTACACGTACAGGGTGTTTGAAATAAATAATCGATGTGATTCCGCAGACGCAATAGCCTTGCGATCGACACATGCAACGCGAGCAACCGGTCAGTCCAGTCGTATTAAGGACGTCTAATACTAATAAGGCAAATAATTTTGATCATCCTGTATTTACTGACAGTAAACTTACAAATAATAATAAAGGTTGTTGTTGATTCACTGTGTGTAAATTTATTTTCCTTGCCATACTCGACCTTTTCTTCAATTCTCTTTTTATATGGTATGTTCTTTGTTGCAATTAAGAAGTACTCCAGTCATTTCTGACAATATAACAAATTTGTGGTTGCTCGACGTTTCGGATACTTCCACCTTCGGACAATTTAGTTTCAACATTTCCAAGGTACAGAGCCAACTCCATTTTTTGTACATGTTCAGCACAATTATTATAAAGAGTACTAACATTACATGTAGCAGTAAAGGAAACCATAACAAGAATAATAAGCATTTAAATGCCTCCTTAATCCCAATTATTTCTCTTCGGAAGATTTTAACAACCTAAGTGTATACTAGTATAATATAAGAAATACTCGTCATGTACATACAAAGTGCGTCCATACTTCTTACGACTGATTAATATTTAAAAGATATATTGCTCAAAGCTGTTGTTAGTGAAGCTGTCGTACTCACATAATAAAACATACACTAAATTAATGGCGGTTTTTCTATGCTTGTTAACCTCGCTTAAATTTAATGGTTTAAGTCGTATTACTGGTGTTCAAACTTACAACTGTGACAATTAACTATGAATTTATTGCTTAATGTCTTAAGGTGTTGCAATATCAAACGGTACTTACAACGCAAAATAGCTCCTCAGAGGTCAATAAATAGTTACTTGAATTTACTTTAATAATCAGCACCTCAAGGTGATGTCAAATCTGATGGCACGACTACTATTAATGGTTACATTCATTCCCCCAACACAGATGTTTAGCCCTGCACCAAGTTACTCCGGCTAGTGGGTCAGTCGAGACGTAGGGTCGGTTCGTTCGACGATGGGTTGGGACTAGACACAAGCTTAAACGATGGATTATTTACTTGGATTTACGATTGTTTTTCCCTAGAATCCGTCAGAAAAAATCGCTTTATTGGACAGATGCATGCGGCAACGCTCACCGCTGGGACTTAGCTTTGATTATATTTATGTTCTATCTGCTAGCTTCTGCACAACTCTTAACAGAACATAGAAAAGTAAACGCGAAATATGACCAAACAATCTATTGAATATGTTAAATATCAAATTGGACCGCATATGCATAAATAATCTTAAAAAGGTACCATTGGAAGTGAGACCATAATATAAGCTAACTTTGCAAGCTACTCCAGCTGATACCAGGTGAATTTGTCGACAAGGAGTTGCTTTATGGGTCCCCTAAAGGGGCTAACGATTCTCTATAACTAAGGGTGGAAGATGCAACGCAGACAATTCAACAGTTAATAACGCAACGCTAATACTTCAGCGTTTAGTATGGCCGAAACACTTCTAGATAAACTTCCGTGAACACTCAATACGGCATACAATGAAATTTCAGTTGCCTTAAGCAGTTGGGAAAACGTGATGGGTTGCTGGAAACATTTGCCCTGGTTGAGTGTCTAGAGTTCCTAAATATTATAAGAGTTGAGACAAGTCGGGAATAGATGCTGATTGGTTGTGATCCACTGCGCATGCGCAGTTTTGTCTGAAATTGCGCCAGATTTAAGTCCTATAGTTACTGTAGAAACCAGTTCTGAGAATGTCACATTTTCCAAATTTTTATTTGACTTTAGGTCTAACACTGATTGATGCAAATGTATTAATATGTGTTCCATTTCTATCTGACAATAGTTCTTTAAATAGCATATCGTGCAGAGTTGTAAGTATGTATATGGAATTTACTTAAAAATTAGTTACCTAAATAATTATTTTTCTACAGTTTTTGAAATACGGGTTTTGCATTTTTCTCTTCCAAGGTAGATTCAAACGGAGCTTTATATCCATTGACACAAATTCCCAAAAACGAGAAGCAAAGAGCTGAATAGTTCAAAATATAAACTGAACACTCACAAGTAAAACCAGACTCGTTGGGAAAAAGTGCGTCTGCGTGGCAAATGAAAACTAAAATCTAATGATGTACCTACTTCGTTTACGTTGTCTCAACTCTTTCTCAAAGATTGCTTACACAAAATCCGTAGTAGATACCTACCAGTGTAGTTTTCATAAACGCATTAAATTAACCTTTTTTGACATTGTCAAAGTGACAAGTAATTAAATTCATACGTGACACATACTAGGAAAGACAACTCTGGCCTTGTATGCTATCATTTATTTTGGGAACAGTAATGGCGGCTGACATTTGTGTTGTCTCAACTCTTGTACTATATAGGAACTCTATGAGTGTCGTCACAAGCCCAAGGAGAAAAGACGAGCAGAACGTGATCATGATACCGAAAGCGTTAGCTCTCAGAGAAGGAGTCCAGCTCAATAGCTGCTGCTATCGAACAGCCGGGCAAAATGAAAAAAGAATGGAATAGCAGAAAAATCCATTATACGTGAAACAGAGGATAGTCCCACTAAACGGCAGTGTTGGCCCGACAGTACACTTCGTAACTTGTAATATTGTTGGAGGAAGTTTGAGTATATCCGGCTTTTGCCGCAATTAAAGATGTAACTTAACGATACTTGGTCGCCAACATTACATGACTCATCACCTCCTGCCTGGTGCACTGTGACTCAATTAAGCAAGTACCCCGAGCTGCAAGAAATGCAGTCTCCATTCTGGCGCACGGAGTGTAAACACATGAAAAATTTCCCAATGTAACATCAAATGTCTGGCAAGCACTACTCAGCTGCAAGCTAATGCACGCTCACAGTTTCGTATAAACGAATGAACAGGGCCGCACTTTGTCCAATATGGTCGAGAACTAAATGAGCCCACAACAAGTGCGCTAGAAACACAAAATAACATAACAACTCGGATCAATAAGTCTTTTACATAACTATCTTCTGCGCTGCTTAAAAGGCATTAACTCAAATTGATGTTTAATAATAGACACTAAAATGATACGGACTAAACTAATAATTGTCCTGGATTTAAATTTAAAATAAACATAATTAATAAAAAACCTGCATCTGCACGAAATTTTATTTATGCATAAATAAAACGGTATAAAGTTACAAAACGGTGCTTGAATCTTCCGTGCCCGAGGATTTGACAATAACGAAATGGTCAACCGATGCGCGACCCACTGCATATGTCCAGCGCAGTCCCTCCCAGAGCTTCCTCCTAGAAAGGTATAAAACCAGAACGTCCGGCTTGCTGAAGACACTTGAGTTCAGCGACCTGTCTATCCAGCGGATAGGCCCTATGGACCTAGTCGAAGCCGCCTGTAGTCAGGGAAGGCTTTCCTGTCGAATCCCGACGCCGCCGCTTAACCCAGACAAGCGAAACAGGACTGCTGTAACGATAGCTCCGAGACAAATTTTTTGCATTCAAATAATTTTAATTAAATCCAATTTGCACCTTAATACATTTTAGTTCGGTATTGTATTGCACGTTTTGGGTGAGAGTCACACGGTGGGCGTGCTTTTCAATGCAGCCGTTTTCCCCACTATTTGAATTCTCCAGTCTGAATTCGAGATAACATGGACCCCAAAAGCGTGAGTCCGCCTGACCTAACCAATAACCTCTCCTAAGCCCGAAGAACATACTTGGGTTGTGTACAAGGCGTCGGTTCAAGTGACGTGCATAACCACCCTTTCCTAAAATTCTAACCGAACTTTCGCTGGTCTGCGATGAGTTCGGTTTCCCCCCACAAATTCCCTGTCCTGACCTGGTGAACGCTTCGGCGCTGGTCCAAGTGACAAGCATTCACTCAACCCCGTCTCATTCCTTCTATTTTTCCTTCCACTGTTCCATTTTTTTAATTTTTGCTATTTGTTCGTCATATAGTTCTTTAATAATTCTCCTTTCTCCCCAGTCTAATCCTATGCTTTTTGTTATGTCCAGTAGTTTATTCAAATCAACCATGACAAACACTTTTTCTACGTTCACAACGGCAATATAAGTGCTCTACCCATTACATAATTAAAAATCAACCCTCAAACATGAAGCTAGTACACCGATATACGAATTCATTCTGAAGCCAATAATTCTCTACAGTTATCAGGTTTGGAGAGCAACATGTATTACACAAATTAAAAAAACTGCAAACGTTCCAAAACAAAGTTATCCGGATAGTTTTTGATACACAGTAGTTTATTTGCAACTCTCAACTTCATCGCGAATCAAACATACCTACAGTCAATGAATTTATAAGAAAACTACACAAAAAATTATGTTTTTAATATCTACTCGTGAAGCTGCATTTTATTTATAAAACTATTAATAACATTTCCGAATGCTCGGTTGTGATAAACTACAACACCAGCACAAGGCACATAGGTACCAAGTTAAAGCGGAAATTTCCTCAATACATCTATTTGACATCAGAGTGAAAGGCCGACTTAAATTTATTTAAAAAAGAAGGTCCATGTTGTTTTGAGGCTGCCTTGGGGATTCCATTCGATACTGCCTTTGCAATATTATATCCATCTCTTCTCAGGGAGTTTTCAATCCAATTCCACTTCCTCCTTTTGATTTCCACTTTCAGTTGTTTTTGCTTAGTCTTTCTTCATAGTCCTTAATTTTATTTTATTTTGTACTCAGCCAATAGCCGTTAGGCCAATTATAGGCGTCGCTGTTTATTTTATGGGGACTTCCAACCCCACTAACGACTGTCATGAAGTTATTATGACATCCGGGACCAACTATTTCCGTGGCAGCCGTACCACGAGGCGCCGAGAGAAGCAGTCGTAAAACTCCCATCCAAGTTCTGACCAGAAAGAGCGTTGCTTAACTCTACTGATCGAACGTGGATGCTTGTTCAAGCTACACCACCCGGGACCTATAGTAATGAAGTCGGTCCATAGAACTTTTAATATCCTTGAAAGGAATCTGTTCAAAGATCCTTGCAATTGGTTCTCTATTGCAGTTGAGGTTTTCCAGGTGTCGTAACCATAAAGTAATTAAACACTCTCAGCTTGTCATTTAATGTTAAGTTAGTATAGTCAAGTTATGTCACATTTCGCCTGTAGACGGAACTAATTGTTAGATTGCTAATTCCTGAGAGAATATTTTTTTAATATTCCTTAGAATCACTACAAAAAAGTCCCAAAAGATCTATTGTGGGGAACACCCCTAAATTAAAAAAAAATAGTGCGCCATGTTGGAAATGCCAAAAATAGCTGAATAATTTGTTTTAAGAACCTACAATTTGCGCTTAATTGTTTATCATATGTTTTGGCATAATACTAAAAGTTAATTTCTGCTTCAAGCATCCAATAAATTATTCTTTTTCGTAAAAATACCATAGAAAACATTATATTCTCGTTTTCGCTCTTTTTTTCACCTTACTTAATATGTCTGTATTAAGATTATATTGTATAATAATGTATTAACATCAGAAACCCCGGATACAATGTTAATATTAAAATTACTGCTCACTATACTGTAACGTTAGCCCCCTCATCAAATTTACCTAAGGCATAAATAGTATGCTAAAAATTTGAAAGACGCTAAGACTGTTACAATCATCGCTTACATCTTCATAGCGTTGAGATTTTCAATAAAGCAGTGCGCGGACGTAGCGTAAATCGATACACCACGCATTCGTTCTTCAATCCTCTCTAGAAATGGTCCGATATCGAGGTGCTCGAAGAGTATAAAAGAACAATCCGCAGCTAGTTAACCTCGCTTGAGACTTGAGAACCTGACTTCCCCGATCGTAACTACAAAGTCTATAAGCCCCCTCCGGGCTTAGCCCCTCTTGTCCTGCTCCTTTACCTGGCTAGCACCAGTGGATTCAGTTTTCATCTTGCTAGAAGCTCCATTTAATTCCCATACCAGCTGATCCTTTAGGCCACTATTATCTAACCTTTTAATAAACTTAACGTCGAACACGGCTTGCCCGCATACTAGGAGAAACCTTAAAACCACCAGCCTAATCCAGGTACCGCGATGCCGGAAAATTGGCCCGCCTGCCGCGAGTCCGGACCGACCGCAAAACCTCCAATGGTTTCAGCTGCCAAAGGCAGACTATTGCGTAAGGTAGAAATCTCCAATTTATATCACTCCAAGAGGCCCAAACGTATTCACCAATGAAGCGGCCACGTCCTGCCTGGCTTAATCTACTCGCCGTGAACATCACATACACCGTAAAACACTCTTCTATTGAATTTGTCCGCCCGTGGACTATAAATAACAAACGCCATCTTTGCCGGCGCAAATACAGCTTGTTTCAGATCTATTGTTTCCATTTCAAGTACATCGGAGCTACCGCATCCGAACCTACGAGCAACCATTTCTACCTCATCCGAGATTTCTTTAAGAGGGTCGAGGGGCAACCACTGGGCCAAACCAAAGTGCCGTTTGAGTTGCCAGTCGTCCTAAAGTTCCAGAAAGCAGAACTAATACGCCGAAAGAATTTGGTTTTACAATATTTTATGTATGTACATAATATTATTTTTTCTTAATCAAGAATTATTTTGTATTTAGTTAAAAACCGTTATACGAATTTTTTCTACCCTGTATTGGTCCTTATTTTATACATTTGAGTAGAACGGATCCTGGGCATCTGAGCTTTACCCAAGGCAACCAGCTTGAAATTAAATTTAGTGAATTTTGGTCAAGTTTAAATAAGAACCCTTCGCAGGGACTTATAATTAAAATTCAAACTGTCCGCCAGTTTACAATACAGAGTGCACATGATCGGCGTGACATTTCAAAGTGTTCAAATATTGGTTTCCCTAATGATTTCACAACAAAATTCCATTTAGGTTCTTTAAAGGACACTACATGAACCAATTTGCGTAATTTCAGAAAATTGTATTGCCCTATACTTCAACTTAATAGGTTTCATTAAAAATGTTGAAAGATTTTTAAATTTGAAATCAAAGCGAGCTAAGCTTGGAAAATCTTATTCTTGATAAAAGTCCATGCATTTTCTCAAACTAAAAATTTACTTGCCAAAATTTAAATATCTCATTTCGTATATAAGTGAGATTCGAAAATATAAAACTGGCTGAAGAATAAAGTACTCTTATTTCTCAATACAGGGTGTTGAAAAAACAGGTAAAATATTTTACCCACTTATACATCTCATCAATGCAAACAAAAAAGTCTTAATAAACATGGGTCCGAAAACGCTTCATTTTCGAGATACAGGGTGTTTAAAGTTTTCAAAAAAAAATCTGTTTTTTTTTTGTTACCTAGAAAAAGCTTTGGGCGATTTTAATGAAATTTTTATAGTTTGTTTATAACTTTATGAGGTATCTTTTGGACATATTACATTACAGTTGATCCAGTACTTCCAGAGGCGTGCCCATGGGGCATGTCAATTAGGTTTTTTTACAAAAAAATAACGCCCAATTGATTTTTTGCAAATTTCAGATATTTTTTTAATAAAGCAACTAAAAGTGCAACTTTTTTGTCTCTTGAATTGTTTTCGTATCTCGCTTCGTTTTCAAGAAAAAATAAAGCCCATATTTTTGCACGCCTCTGAACCTATTAAGACAAAAACTAAGTGCTCCAATATCTCAAAATCCCATTAGCCGATTTTAGTGAAACTTTTAAGGTTTATTGATGTTATCAAGGATCATATTTTGGCGTACTTAGATTTAAATTAATTATTCCAGGAGCGGCTGAAATTTTTTTTTAAACCTTAAACACCCTGTATTTCGAAAATGAAGCGTTTCCGGACCCATGCTTATTAAGACTTTTTTGTTTGTATTAATCAGATGTATAAGTGGGTATATTTTACCCTTTTTTTCAACACCCTGTATATACAAAAATATTAATTGTAAAAGTTTCGTAGAATTTAAAGGTGTCTAATGAAGTCAGTCACAATTTTCACCTGTTTTTCTTATTTTTTATTATTACCCTGTGTATTACGAAAAATAAAATACTTCAAAGTTAACTTATTATCGCATACGATCAAGATGCATTGTAGAACTTCAGTTTTGCTCACCTACCCATCAGTAAATTACGTTAATAGAAATTAGTGCTAAAACATCAACATCTGAACATCAACAAGAATTTAAAATAATTATAATATTTAATTGAAACAACAAATATTTAGAAGGTAGGTTGCCGTATAGAACAAAATTGTTGAAGTGTCCTTCTTTATTATTATTATTTTGTATACAGTACCTATTTGATGTTTCTGATTTCTTAATATTTGCCATATTTCAATAAAAAATTATAGTTGCTTTATATTATTATTGATTTCAGATTGTTTGCTATTGTTTTTTACTATAGACACAAAAAGTGAGATTTTTTAGAACTAATTTGAATTAACATAATTTTCTGGTTGCTAAGTGAGCGAAACTCAAGTTCGACCGGACATCCTTATCGTATCCGGTAATAAGTTAAGTTTAAAGTATCTCATTTTCCGTAAAACGCAGAGAGGTAACAAAACATCGAAAAAACCTGTGAAAATTGATTGGTATTTGACAACTGCTTTTAATTCTAAACTGAATTTTTAAATATTTTTGTACAGTTTGGGAAATAAGTACTTTATTGTTCACTGGTTTTCATATTTTCGAACCTCCCCTGTATACGAGAAGAGATATTTAAATTTTGACAAGTGCATTTTTATTTTGAAATGATGTATATATAAAACCATACACTGTCATGGTCTAAAGTTGTTCATGATTTATTTGTATTGTAAATAATAAATTGTTCTGTCATATCAATATAATTTTAACAATGGCCACAAAATTTTTATATAACTGTGTTCGTCTAACTAACCAAAAATGTTCATTTCAATTGAATGAAATGTTATTATCAGATATGCTGCCTTTAATTATTTATTTATCGCAATATTAATACTTTTGCACCGACTAGCTCTTCGGTTCGAAATCTCGTATCTCAGGGTTGAGTTTCTACACAATTGAAATATAAGTCAGTTGTATGATAACTGCGCTATTGTGGCAAATGCTCTTTCTCGTATTCTAACCTCAAATAAATGGTTACAAAACGACACAAGATTTGCAACACAAGTTTACTTTAATCAAAGCCAGCTATTAATAACTACGTCATAGGTAAATAACAATGAAATTTCTGTAATCACTTATTTTTCCCAGACCCTACACTTAATGTATTGTTAAGGCCAGGCTGACCAGGTGATGTATATTAGTATATTTATGTCTACCATGTAAATATGTTTTTTCAATATATGAAACAAAACCAAATAGTTTTTGAAAGTATTTTAAGGAAAAAGGCTAGAATTAAAAAATGTAGGTAAATAAAATGAAAGAAATTTTTTCTAATCTGTATATATAAAAATTAATCGCCGTGTGTTAGTAACGCAAAAACTCGAGAACGACTTGACCGATTTGGATGATTTTTTTTGTTGTGTTCATCTTACTCCCGAGGTGGTTTAGCAAAAAAGAAAATTCAGAAAAATCCAAAGCCGGAAAATTGGAAAATATCGAAGGTGTGTTTTTCTATACACTGTACGACTTTCTACTTGCAGTCATACTTTTATTATTCTGTGCCTACCCTCGACACCGAAAGGTAGAAGAGGACCGGATTATGTATATGTATGTATGCTTAATGGTTTGAAGGGGTTTCCCCCATCATGTCATAATCCAAAACAACGTTTGCCGGGCCAGCTAGTATTGTATAAAAAGAACACTTTTCTTCATGTACATCGAAAACTGTTCGTTAGAAAACAAAATAAAAAGTAAAAGCCATTTAATATCTTTATCAATATGCAAAACATCTAAAATTCATGTCAATACTCTACTTTTTATTAACGCTCATGTCAAGTGGCCGAGGGGATCTGAATACAGCGCAGAACTTCGTTAATGACGCTTTTACTAGCTAAGGTCTAGTAATTAAGAACATATCATTTATTAGGTACCTGTTTACTTACGTATTACTTTTAATATCTAACGTCACTAATCAGTAATCACTGTAGTCAGTCACTTATTAAATAATCAACTAACGAACTAACCGGAAACCTGAACACTGCACGACTGCAACGGTTACAAAACTGCAATTAAGCTTTTTATGGCAACTGGCGGCCATATGTCTGAAATTGGATAAAAATTTAGGTACTTATTGCGCAGTGCAATGTACTCGAGTACCCGAAAATGTATTCGAGTACCCGAAAATGTATTCGAGCACCCGAAACTGTATTCGAGTACACGGATATGTACTCAAGTACACGTAAATGTAGTCGAGTACGCGTAAATGTATTCGCATACCCGAAAATGTATTCAAGTCCAGGGATATGTACTCGAGTAAGTACACATAAATGCGTTAAATCTATTCCGTTCACATCTTTTTGGCATGAAGGTTGGCCATGACAGTTTCCCCAATTTAGCTGTGTAAAATTACTTTGTTGTGTTTAAACGAGGTTACATGTTTTAAACATTTGTTTTTAACATGCCAACCCTGTTAAGAGAGTTCTGGCCATAATTGGTGGAATGAAAAGGTAGGTACATAAAATAAAACAAAGTTGTGTAGATTTTGGCTAAACTCTTTATTAAACTGGATTCTATGAATTAATTAATTTTATTTTGGAACCATAATTGTGTTTACTGACCCTCAATAGCGGGCGTAAAATGGCTTTTATAGCCCTAGGGCTTATAAAGTTGCTAATCGGCAGTGATGTCACCTATTCAAACAAACTAAAATTGTGATTTATGGAGGAACGTCGAACAGCATAAATTCCATAAATTACGATTTTGAGTTTGTATTTAGAACAACATGAATCCAACTAAACTAAATGTCATGAATGTCATCACAATTAAAATTCATATCTGTCAAAAATTATTACAGATTGCAATAAGTAATGGAGTTAGAACAGGAGATCTTTATAATCGAGTCTTAGGCTAAACTGCAGAATCCGGGGCACAGTTCCCTCCTCTTATTGCATTTTATTACATTACGTAGGTACCAATACTTATTGTAATTGAAATATAATATCAAGCCAACATTTATAAGTAGCTAATTCCATGGCTACCGGGATCTCAGATATTTATGGGCACCCGGTAGATACACCAAAGAGATGACGGCTTCTAGACCTGTGGCTAAACAAAGAGAAAATTCTTAATGAATACAGTATAGTAAAGAGGCCAAACTAAATTAACTTGTCAAATAACGATTTTCGTGGGACTGAGTAGGTTTATACCGACAAGTTGTACCTTCCTAAATGGCGATGTTTCCTGAGTATGAGAAATCTTGTTGTTGCTTTCTCAGCCTGTGGAGTGAGGAGCTATGCCGTCACAAAGATGGCGCTTCTTTGTATCAGGTTTTGTCGATTAACTTAATAACTACTTAACCTGTTTATGCGAATGAAGTGTTGTATGACAGGTATTTAAAAATCTACCAAAAAGTGTCTTATAATCTTAATTATAAGTTTTATATTTATAAAAGGATATTTATTGAAGAAAATATGTTTACGAGTTAAATTGTTTTATATATAAATAACGCAATAAAATAGGAGTTACTTTAAAAATACTTGAAATCAAAATCTTGCTACATTTTCACCTACATTACAAACTTAAAATTTTTGAAATTGCATGATATATGACGAAGTTATGACCATTTTACTACGCATGTGCACAGGCCCTCCACTCGTCAGCTGACACGACCGAGGACGTTGGCCGATAGGTTACAGACCTAACGTGGACGGTCTACGACGTTTCGGCGCAGCCGATTCGGCGCCGGCGATACGGCGCAGCCTTTTCGGCGCGAAGACATTTCGGCACGGAGACAGTTCGACGCAGAGACGTTTCGGCACGGAAGCTTTTCGGCGCAAAGACGTTTCGGCGCGAGCCGATTCGGCGCGACTATACCTATTTTGTGGGTTCAGTTTTACATTTAAATCGCAAACTAATAAAATGTTATATTTTGTAAATTTCCGTATGAGGCGCTTTCGAATATATTTTAGTTGGAGGATAGTAGAGGATAATTAAAATTCTATATAAATAAAAATTACTAGAAAATATTAGCTTTTGCGTCAGAACACAACGCTACAATTTGTTATCTTTTTATGATGTATGTAAAGAAAAGTTTTGAAAGCATACTTCTAAAAATATCAGAAGGTTAAATAATACTTAAAAAGCGTTTGTTCAATATGTAGGTACCTGCCCTAGTTAATATATTCATATAAAAGAAAGCACAAATTAATGTGGATCTAACATTGACTTCTTCCCAAATGTGTATACAAACTCTAAGTTTTTTGGTTTTGTGCTCTTGAAGATAATATTTATTTTAAAATCTACCAAAAATCAATTATTTTGCTGATCGTTTAAATGCGTAATATGCTAGTTACTTTTGAACAAAAGTAAGAAACCACCAATAGAATTTGAAATAAGTTTACGAAAACGTAGTATAATTATACTACTACTAATTATAATTAGTAAATTAAATTTACAATTGTATTTTTTAATGTTTTCTACGTTACTTAGTATGTCATGAAAAATACGTGACGAGCAATGAACGCGTTTTCATTTAAATTAATTTACATATACCCCATTTACTCCATTTCTGATTCTGGGCAGGCCTTGAATGTGAATATTTTTACTAATCTATCAAATATTTAGTTACAACAAATTAATAATGTCAAAATGACATTTACGTTCTGTAACTTCTTAAAAGTACTACAGTAATATAAAATTCCTCATTCTTGGCATCTTACTGAACTGCAGGAATCAGTTACGTTGTTTTTAATAACTTTAATTTACTTCACGAATGGAGAATTTTACTTTTATTTTGGTATTTTTTTTTTGTTAGCAACTGTTTCTTACATCTTCAAAAGAGCACATGCAATGCCTGCTCAGAGTAAGAAATGAAGTGAACGGGTTATAATTGTCATTGTAATTATTGTAATTATTCTCCTTCGCAAGAGTCATTCTCAAAGAGAAGAGGCCTCGTGCCGAAACGTCTCCGCGCCGAACTGTCTCCGCGCCGAAAGGGCTGCGCCGAAAGGGCTTCGCCGAATCGGCCGCGCCGAAACGTCCCATTCCGAACGTGTTCGTGTTTATAACATTTATTGCTTTGGTTTCGATTTGTATTTGAGAGCTTTAGTGCGCATGTTATATGTTTATGTGATTAGAACAGCGACATTGAGACATATCTAAGCATGTAATTAAGTTCTGTTGGAAGTTTATTCTTAGGAGGGAAAAGGGTTGAAATCGATTGGAATTTTTGGTTAATATGCCAGTCTAAAAAAGGGGGAAATGTTAAGAAAGTAACCGAGAGCAGCTTATGTCGTGTCAGTGAATCATTTAATACACTAAAAACTATCTTGACTCATCATCACAGGATTTATTTGATTGACTTGACGGTAAGTAAAAATTAACGTAAACTTATAGGTAGCTTTCAGAGAAAATATACTTATTGCTGTACAATTAGGTTAATTTTGAAAAAAAATTATAGTGTCGAGTTTACTTTTGAATGTTGAGTATTTATTTCAATTGTTTATATTTGTTTCTTTTATGACACAGTATCGATGAACTAGAAAATAAAGCTACATGGCAAGGAAATTATTATGCTTCATTTACTAGCAACTTTAATAGCAAACGTATTGCAAGTCGGTTCCGGCAACGATCAAAAGAATCTGTTCAAGATGAAAATACTCTAGAGGTAATACCATACATTATTTAATTGTCTAACAATTTTCTTTATTACGCTCCTTTTCTATTGGCTTATGCAGAAACTACTGAACGGGCCCTACGATGCTTAGAGTCCGTTTAGGGTACTTACGCTGATTGAAGGTTAGGATTACAAACTGTTTTACCGACTGTTTGTCTTTTGTTCAAGAATCATCTGTATTTACAGAAAAATAAAAAAGTTTTTCTTTCAACAGGCCGTTAATGTTCAAGAGTCAACCCAACGCTTATTGAGGAAGACTATTAGTGTGATTAATACTGTCTTGTGTATAATTTGTTAGAAGAAGAAGAGTGAAAAAAAACAGGAAGAAAAATTAGTTCAAGTCCAATCACAAGGTGTGGCAGATGAAAATCGTAAAATTTACCTAAACAATAGCGTTATTAGTTGCTGACTGGCTACTGCAGATTCAACTGCTGCCGATATAAAGTACCACTTTTCATGTTTACAGAAACAGCTTCTCCAGATTTCTAAATCAAAGAAATATGATAAAAGCACTTTGTACAATATAGTTTTTCAAGATTGTTAAAACAAATAGATTCTGGCACAAAGTCACTTTCTGATTCATATATAACATCTTGTCATCAATGGGCGTAGAAAAGCTTGAACGAACTTCTGTCCAAGGAAATTGATGAGCAACCATCAAAGCTCGACACCAATCAAGTCTGGTGGTTTTGCTGATCCTGAAACAGTAAGCACTAATATCTCCCGAAACGTTGGCCGCTTATAATCCAATCACAAGGAAGCTATACTCGTTTTGTCCTTCATGGAATAGATTGCAACGTAAGTGCATTTGAGAGACTGATTTTACACAGTCGTGATATGGATGTGCTGTTATTGATGATCCACTTTTATGTAAAGCTTCCATCTACTGTGTGGATAAAATTTGGAACATCCAAGAAACGCAAATTCATACCAGTCCATGACATTGCAAGACAAATTGATCCTGATATGGGCCTACCATGCTATAACCGTATGTGATAGCACCAGTGCCTTCTCTGGCTATACAAAAAAATCTAGTTGGCTGGTATTTGAAACGGACGCTTAGTTGGTCGGTATCCTCATCTCCATGACGAACAACTCGAGGGGACAGAGATATTCATCGTTCAAATGTATACAACCAAAAAACTTAAGTTAATAGATATTAAAGAAATCGACGACTTAAGGGCAGCCATGTTACAACATGTAAAGGAACTTGGCCAATTACCACCTACAACATGTTCTCAGCCACCACCTTCAACGGGCAAATTATCAATCACTTTACTGGCGTACCGCTGACATATTAAAAGTTTACCTCTACCTCTCGATTGCGGTTGAAAGATGAGGATTAGTATTTACGTCCCATAACATCCTTGACTGAAGCAATATCGCTCAAAGATTTGAAGTTTATCTCACAGGTTGTAGGACACCCCGTTGTGGTTGTGCTGACAGAAAACAAAAATGTATGGAAGATGTTTGCCACATCGGTGTAAATGTTTTAATCAATATAATTATGAAAGAGATTATGTTTACTTATAGTAACAACTTTATTTTGGAACATTAATTTTATAATTTTTTAAATTGTGTTCTATTTATAGTGTTACGTTTTTACGTTCGGGCTATTTACAAAATTATACAACGCTTCTTGTATTAAACATTTATTTACAACCATTAGTTACGATTATTTACAAACACAAGAATTATCAAGGCAGAACACCAATTACTTAAACTAACGAACTATTTCTAACAACGATACATTTATTTATCTATATTGCACGACTTAACAGTAATGATTTATATGGTTATATTTATTTGTTATTTATTTCACTAGAGTTATATACACACGGGTTCATTTATATTAGGCGCTTCGAGTATGATGAGAACTGCCCGCTATTCCTGCGGGCGTGTATTTATATTGCCGGATAGTTTCTTCTGGAAAACGTCTCGAGTTCGCTCGACCTTTCTGGCATCTCTGACGTGTCACGCGCAAGGTAGTATGTTCTGGAAGGCTGACTCACGCCGTCTCATGCAGCTAGCTCCAATGTCGTTCTGCAATGCTGTCGCACGGGACGCTGAGTCATATTTCTGGGGCGACGGCCTAGCCCCACGATCGTTAGAATAGTAACAATTACTTCGCAAATAAACTTAACAAATATTTTGCATTTCATTTTACTTCTATTCTAGGCCTAGGAACTAATACGAATACATTACCACGTTAATTGGCCATTGCCGTGTCTCGAGACGCATCTCAGTAAATTTGCTACTTTGTAATTTTTCATCCGAATCTAGGAATTCAAAATTTATAATTAAGTTGAGGAACGCAGCAATATTTTAAGTACTCTACAATATTTTGACAGTTATTTTTTACTACGTTATTTAAAATAAAAGAAGTTAATTCGCAAATTCCTTTTTTCTAATTATCATTTTAAACATAAGACTTATAATTAAGATTACCAGACACTTTTTGTGAGGCATTTAAATACCTGTCACACAACACTTCATTCGCATAAATAGTTTAAGTAGTTATTAAGTTAATCGACAAAACCTGATACAAAGAAGCGCCATCTTTGTGACGGCATAGCTCCTCACTCCACAGGCTGAGAAAGTGACAACAGGATTTTTCCTACTGAGGAAACACCGCTGATTACGATGGTATCACTTGTCGGTATAAACCTACTCAGTCGCACGAAAATAATTGTTAATTCTCTTGTCCTCCCTACTAGTATGTGTTATTGTATATTTTCTTACCATTTGAGATAGGTACGCCATTACAAGCTTTTTATCGCAGCTACTGACATTTTTTGTGCACCTCCACCCACATAACTTCTTGTATTCTTTTTCGTACAAGTCCTTTGACTTTGTCGGAATCAATTTCTTTTGGGCGGTTTCAAATGCGTCCACAATTTCCTAGGAATTTAAAAACTTAAATTGTTTGTAAACAAACACTATAGCAACACCAACAATCTCCATCGAAACTACAGCACTTCGAAAATTCACATCGGTAACGTACTAGCTTTTGTCCAAAATACTGAATCCTATCATTTTGTTCATTTTGAGAACCAAAATAAAATAAAACGTTGTATGTACCACATGCGTAATCACGATTATAGCCCTAGGAAAATTTAAAGCTCTCCGCTTCGAGCCGAGCTTTACATATTTTTTCATGCTATACCTAATCTATTGATTATGCCCTTAATACATAAATAACTATTATAAACAAAGAACAAGTCAAAAAATACGCCTTCGTTCAAGAGTTTGTAACCTTTCCAGTGAGTCTTTATGCGACTGATAAAGGGGGAACCAAACGGTTGAGGAATATTACAATCCAGATCTCACTAACCAACAGTAGAGAACTTTAGGTGTTTTTAGGGATAAATGTGTACTGTTACGGATTTGAAATCCTAAAGTGTTTACACCCTTTATGGATATTTTTGAAATTTGTTCTACAAAGCTGAGTTTCTCATCAAATCATACTTCTAGGTTCTTAACAACCCTTACATAAGTGAGGATTCATTATTAATGACATAATTTGTATCAAATTTCGTAGACCCTCAGTAAAACTTATGCAACAGCATTTTTTTATATTTAGGCATATATTATTAGCCTGAGACCAATTCCTCAATCGCTCTGTATAATTTGAGATAATCTGCAAACGTACTATAGATCGTTCCATAATTCAAATTCAGTATGGGCAGCATAGGGCAATGTAATTCTTATGGGAGTTTTCGGGCTGACGTTGCCTCTTCTCGGCAGCGACTGACGTTCTAAGTTTGCTTGAAGAAATGCCAGATGTAAATAAAACGAAGCAAGCTATTAGTAGTTGTTAAGCGCCCAGAAATAAAAAATCAGGATTTATTTATGATTGAAAGGTGTGTATTAACTTCCAAGAAGATTTGTGCTGAAATGTGGCAACGTCAGTCTGCATAAGACTGTGTACTAATGTGAAGTATGAAACGATCTATAGCAGTACAATCTCCAATATATCATTAACAAATAGGTTGAAAAGTAGGGAGACAATGTTACCAGTGTGAAACTTCTGAAATAACTATTATTGGATCTGAATTAGAGTTTATTGTGATGTTAAACATTTTCATAAAGCATTTGACTTGGGTAAAATTTGAAAAGTAATTTAGAAGAATAATAGTCAAAATTATTTAATATATATGATTTTTGATGATAAATAAAAATCATATAGTCATGAAACATACTTTTATTTGAAATCGGCATTCAAGTCCCTCGAAATCGTCATTAAAATACGAGAAATCGGCATTAAAGTAATCCATTGTTTTACGACTTTTTTGTAGGTGGCGAGGCGACAGATAAACGTCAACAGACGTTAACATAATCTACAAATGTTTGTTAAAATGTTGTAATTTCACGATTTCTCGATTTCAAATAAAACAATGTACTCCTCGGCACTGAAGTTCCTTTTTATCCTTCATGTGGCTTATTTGCCTTGGCTCTACGGGCCTCGGCAACTAAATCCATATTTGTGAAAAAAAGTTAAACTTCAGTGCCTTGGTATACAAACCACTATAATTTATTTAAAGTTGAAGAAAATTTAAAAATTATTAAACGTTTCGCCATTTTTGGTGGCTTCTTCAGTAATTTATGAAGTCATTACAATTTAAAAGTTTATTACATTTTGAAATTAGAAAAAATAGGATTAGCGAACAAATTAGATTTTCCTTTAACATGTGTACTTCCATGATTAGAGTATAAGGATTTTTGGAAAAAAATTTCACGACATTTTCAAAGTTTTTTTGCAAATTAATAATTAATAAAGGCAGTTATTATTCATGTATAATCTATACTTGGATGTAATTAAAAACCAGCTTAGCTGTTCTGAAAGCAGAATGCAAATGAAATTTGATAAAAGAGCTTGCAAGGCCGTTCACATATTTAAGTTATCAGTCAATGCGCAAAAGTGTAGAAAGTGCGGAAATGCAGGTGACATGTGCAGAGAAGTATTAAGTTAAATTTTGATTTAATTGAAATGTTAGTCTTAAAGATAATAGCATGAATATAAGAGTAAACTATTTGGTTCAAGTATATAAAAATTTTATTTAAACAAATTATGATAAATAGAACTGAAGTTATCAATATCAGTTCTATAATTAATTGCATTGGGGCTTTTTTGTATTTCAATCATCTCCAAGCATAGTCGTTTTTTACTTCCTTTTACAATAAAGGAAGTATTGGATTCACCCCAAAAATTCGAAATTGAGTTTTCAACAGATTTTCACGTTTTAGAGTCCCCAGAACCCAAAAAACTTTTTTTTTTCATTGGTCTGTCTGTGTGTCTGTCTGTCTGCCTGTGAACAGAATATCTCAAAAACTAAAAGAGGTATGGCGTTGAAACTTTATATATAAGTTCTGTGTACTATGAGGATGCGACAGCAACCTTTTGAAGAAAATCGCATAACCGGAAGTAGGTGTTTACTCTTGTGATTTTCCGGTTTTTTTTCGATTTTTTCAGAAACGGCTCTAACGATTTTTTTCAAACTTCATATTTTTATTACATTTTGAATGTGTATTGATGTGAGGTAGGTGATTTTCCAGTTGAATACTTCTAAAATGGGTTTCTTTTGTTTTTTCTATTTTTTTATTAACTCCTATGTTAAATAGACCACCCGGTATATTATTACATTTTTGAATTCAGCTTAAAATTCTAGAGAAAATTTGTCTCTTCAACTAACGCTCTATTTTGTACCGCTTTTGCAGAATTTGTAATTTTTGAAAATTTTTGACAAATGTTTAAAAATTAAAAATAAAATTTTTGGCTAATTATAAGATCACTGTAAAAGGAAGTTGTGTGCGTGTATCACACCAGATTTTTTAGATTATTCTCTTTATGTGAATTTATGTAGCGATTCATTGGCGTGGTCAGTCAATGCAGTTTTTTTACTTCCTTTTACAATAAAGGAAGTATTGGATTCACCCCAAAAATTCGAAATTGAGTTTTCAACAGATCTTCAGGTTTTAGAGTCCCCTGATCCCAAAAAACATATTTTTTTATTGGTCTGTCTGTGTGTGTGTGAACAGAATATCTCAAAAACGGAAAGAGGTATGGCATTGAAACTTCATATATAAGTTTTGTGTACTATGTACCTAGATGCGACGGCAAGATTTTAAAGAAAATCGCATAACCGGAAGTAGGTGTTTACTCTTGTGATTTTTCAGTGTTTTTTCGATTTTTTCAAAAACGGCTCCAACGATTTTTTTTCAACTTTACATTTTTATTACATTTTTAATGTGTATTGATGTGAAATAGGTGCTTTTCCAGTTGAATACTTCTAAAATGGGTTTCTTTTGGTTTTTTCTATTTTTTTATTAACTCCTATTTTAAATAGAACACCCGGTATATTATTACATTTTTGAATTCAGCTAAAAATTTTAGAGAAAATTTAGATCGACTCTCGCGAAGCCAGGCTAAATTCCAGACAGACGCGCTCACCTTGCGACGTGCAGCTGTAACCTATAACGAGCAAACAGGAGCACGTCGTTAACTCGACTCAATAAAAGAGTGCGATGGAAGTTAGATTCTTTAGGAAAAATATCTCGCTCGCTCCAATGGGCTATTAACTGAAATTTATATAAACGGGACGAAGCAAAATGCAGCTAAAACTATGACGGCATAGAGACCAGAGCGAACCTACTAGAGAGAGTTGCGTGCGTGACAAATATTTAGAATTTTAAATGCAAATCGCTGAAGTATTATACGAGACAAATAGCTGATGTACTATACGAGAAAATATGACTGAAAAGGAACCTATATACAAGCAAACTCGTCATTTTTGTACCAAAACTACTCCAACAGGTGGCATTTCGGTAAAATATAAAAATGGCCTGACAGCGTTATGTCACGTTTTCTAACCTAAAAGCATTTGGTAACCATAATCTCAAATGTAAACCTCGTTTAAACACAACAAAGTAATTTTACACAGCTAAATTGGGGAAACTGTCATGGCCAACCTTCATGCCAATAAGATGTGAATGACAGATTTGTGAAGTCATGAAAACACATACAAAAAGGAATTAAAAGACCCTACATTCATAATCCAAAATAAAAACAACAAATTAGTCAAAAATTTACTAGATAATATAACATACAAAAATTTAATTTCTCATAATGGCCTTCTTCCTAAAATATATGGGCTACCTAAATTGCATAAAGATAATATACTCTTAAGACCTATTGTTGCATCATATATGAGCCCTACCTATAACTTATCAAAATATCTTTAAAAAATCTTAACCAATGTTACATCACTTAACAAATTGAGCATAAAAGACTCTTGGAAATTTAAGGAACACTTTGATAACATAAAGCTTAGCAAAAACTACAAACTATTTTCACTGGATGTTGTTTCATTATATACCAACATACCAAGTGATCTTGCTTTAAATACTATTAAAAACAACTGGAATTGAATTAAAAAGTAGTCACCCATTCCACTTAATGAGTTCATCCAAGCAGTTGATTTCGTTCTAAATACTACCTAGTTTACTTACAATAATGCAATTTACACCCAAACTTTTGATTGTGCTATGGGTTCCCCTATTTCCTCCACTATCGCCAATCTTGTATTGGAGGAAATTGAAACCAAAATTCTAAATCAAAACAACGTCTTTTCTCTTTATTTAAGATACGTAGATGACATCATAATGGCTACTAATTCAGTTAATAAACAAAATTTCTTTAACCTTTTCAACAATATACACCCAAGATTAAAATTTACACTAGAATGAAAACAATAATGCCTCTATAAACTTTCTTGGCCTAACATTAATCAGACAAGCTAATGTGTAACGGATATATATGTATAGTTAGGTTGGTACTAGTACATAATAAAGAGTTAGTTTAGGACATAGCATACAGAAACATGGTGTAAGGTGTGGTCCAGTTGAATTAAGCAGAACAAGCAAAATAATCAACCGGGAAACCATATTTATGTCAAAACTGACCAGGAATAAAGTGCAACTGAAGCAGAAATCGAAAGGTCAGAATAGATATAAGAGAAATAAACGAAGCACAGGAAAACAACAGGTGAGAAGTAAGGTTAGCGATAGGCAGGAACTGGTTCTACATCGAAAACGGTGTACGTCGAAAGCCACTGTTTGAAACACAGGAACTGGTTCTACAACGAAAACGGCGCACGTCGAAAGTCACTGTTTCGAAATGGCCAATGCAAACCTACCCTGTCCGGCACCGCTGAAAATTAAACAAGGTGCAGAAATGGTTGAAACGTGGAAGTATTTTCGACTAACATATGAAAACTACGCGATAGCGACCGAATTAACAAGTAAACCGAAGGAAGTGCAAGTCGCAACGTTGCTTACGCTGCTAGGAAGCGAATGGTATAAAATACATGTAAATTTACCTGTACACAGTAGTGAACTTTTAGATACAACTAAGAAAATCTTGGGCAAGTTGGAAAAGCAGTTTACGCCTACAGTAAACGTGATCTATAACAGATACATTTTCAACTCAACGAGGCAAGAAGACGAAGAATCGGTAGATGTGTTTGTAAATCGACTCAGGGAAGCAGCGAAGGTATGTGCATTTAGTGTACTGGAAGAAGAGTTAATTAGGAATCGAATAGTTTTGAGAATAAAAGATGATAGTGTAAGAAAAAAATTACTACTTGATACAAAACTAACGCTCGATACGGCAATAACTACGTGTAAGTTAAATGAACAAACCAATAAGCAGTTGGTGAAGATACAGAAAGGCGAAGAAGAAATAAATAAAGTGCAAACGCTGAAAACGCATAAAAAGGGTGAAAATAAAGAAACCAAAACGTGCAAGTATTGCGAAGGAATACATGAAAAGAAGACACAGAAATGCCCGGCATATGGATCAACATGTCGGAAGTGCAAGAAGAAAAACCACTACGCGAAGTGCTGTTGGTCAAAAGTGCATGCAGTGGAAGAAGAGTCCAATCAAACTGGATCGGAAGAAGAAGAATCGGTCTACAATTTGGTATATGCAATTGGTTTACCATGTAAGAAGGAAAAGCTTATGGTGGATCTGAATTTGGCAATAAGAAACCGAAGCAAGCTAGTCACATGCCAAATCGGCACAAATGCTACCTGTAATGTGATTGGATTTCATCAACTCTGTAATATAGCTGAGGAAGGAGCACCAAAGATGGATAAGTCAATGGCAAAACTAAGGTTTTATTGCGGTAAAGTGATAAAACCAAAAGGACAAGTAGTACTAAACTGTCAATTTCAAAGTAAGATGTACAAATTAACATTTCAAGTAATGGACGGAAAGGAGCCACCATTGATAGGAGCTGAAAATTGCCTCCAGCTGGATTTGATAAAATTGAATGTGAACGCATTTAAAGAAATTGGAGAAGTAAACGAAACGCAATTTTTGACGAGAGAAAAAGTAGTAGGAAAATACCAGGAGATATTCAAAGGATTGGAATGCCTACCGGGAGAATATGAACTGAAATTGGATACAAGTGTCAGCCCCGTAGTGAACCAACCACGAAGAATACCGGTCTTGCTGAAAGCAGAATTGAAGAAAATTCTGGGAAGACTATGTGAACAGAAAGTGATAGAAAAAGTCACTAAACTGACTGCATGGGTAAGCAATTAAGTAATTGTGAAGAAACCAAATAAGCTACGCATATGTTTGGATCCTCGGGATCTGAACACGGCATTAAAAAGAGCACATTATCAAATTCCCACGATAGAAGAAGTGTTACCGAAGTTGGGCCAGGCTAAAGTTAGCAGCACACTCGATGCTCGAGAAGGCTTTTGGCGCATAAAATTGGACAACAAAAGCTCAGAATTGACGACGTTTTGGACTCCATACGGACGGTACAAATGGAATAGAATGCCATTTGGAATCTCTACAGCGCCTGAAGTGTTTCAGCGGAGACTACACGAGACATTGGAGGACTTGACAGAAATTGAGGTAATTGCAAATGACATACTGGTCTATGGGAGTGGGGACACAAAGGAGAAAGCCATCATAGATCATGACAGAAACCTAATTCAACTAATGGAAAGGGCAAAACAGGTAAATCTGAAATTTAATCTAGAAAAATTTAAATTTAGAAGACATGTATGTATAGTTTAGAATACATGGGGCACATACTAACAGAAAAAGGGCTTCAGGTAGATCCAAAGAAAGTTCAAGCGATAACAACGATGCTACAACCAAAAAACATAACAGAAACACAAAGAATTTTAGGAATGGTGAACTATTTATCCAGATTCTTACCACAACTGTCGGAAGTGTCAGAACCACTTAGGAAACTAATTCACAAAGACAATGAATGGGCTTGGCAGCATACACAGGAGGAAGCATTCAAAAAAATAAAGTAAATGGTAGCAGCAACGCCAGTGCTGAAATATTACTGTACAAACAAACCAGTAACCATCCAATGTGATGCGAGCAGCCATGGTTTGGGTGCATCTCTAATGCAAGAAGGAAAACCTGTAGTATTTGCTTCAAAAACACTATCGAAAGTGGAAGAAAATTATGCACAGATTGAAAAAGAGTGTTTGGCGATAGTGTTTGCATGTGAAAAATTTCATCAGTACATCTGTGGTCAAAAATCGATAACAGTTGAATCGGATCACAAACCGTTAAAAATAATATTTAGAAAATCTCTGTTGAAAGCTCCGAAAAGGCTACAACGAATGATGTTAAGACTACAGAACTATGATTTAAAAGTAACCTATAAGGCTGGAAAAGAAATGTATATAGCGAATCTTCTTTCGAGGACTACTATTAAAAGTAACCAACGAGAAGAAAGAAGTAAACGCGAGAAAATATACCAAGAATTAGAAGAAATCAACATGTAGGAACAACAAATACAGAAGTACACAGCAAAAGACGAAGTATTACAAAAGCTAACGGAAACAATTCTAAGAGGATGGCCAGAAAGGACGAAACCTCATTAGATATTCGAGAATATTGGCAATTTAGAGAAGAACTGAGTGTACAAAATGGTGTAATATTCAAAGGTATGACTGTAATAATTCCAAAAGAAATGCGAAAGAAAATGATAGCAAGAGTACATGAAAGTCATTTAGGAGCAGCAGCTTGCATCAGAAAAGCTCGTGATGTGATGTACTGGCCGGCAATGACCAATGATATTAAGGTCCGTATACATTAGCCGAGCCAAGCCTGTAACGTAACATGTAATGTAATGTTCGTCAGTTGGGACGTGAAGCGAACAAGCCGAGAGCACTCTTCTAAACATCCGGCGAGCCAACCTATATCGCGAGCATTCGGCAGTATAAAAATAAAAGTATTTCCAGTTTAGTCGAGTATTGGCGAGGGAGTTTTCTTCACTTTGCTTTTCTCTCTTCTAAAGGATGCCACCAAACTAATTATTTTACTCTTGCAGGCTTCTTCTGTTTCTCCTATTAAATAAGCGATTTCCTTCCACGCATCTTCTTTTAGGGTCTTTTTGTAATAGTTGTGGTCTTTAGCATTCCACAAAACAGTCTGATTTTTGTAAATTTCAATCAACTGCAACGTACTTTCCTCCGTCCAGTTCATCGTGCTCGCAAGAAATGGCTCGTTGCCGCTTACAACTTAGCTAAACGAACAAAACGACGTCCCAACTAGAACTAAAAATCCCTTTGTGTTCGTTCTAAAAACCGACTCTCGACGGATCGCAGCGAGCGACTCGCAAACCTGTTGTAAGAACTTCTTACAAGTTCGTTTGGTGCTCGAGACCCCGTCTCAACTGCACGAATTTGGTACATTACATGTTACATTACACGCTCGGCTCGGGTAATGTATACGGACCTTTAAAGCCAAGATAGCAAACTGCGAGGCATGTAGAGAACGGAAATAGCGCAGCAAGAGCAACCGATGGTAACGCATCAAATTCCAGAAAGGCCTTGGCAAAGACTCGCAATAGACTTATTTAAATACAATAAACAGGATTACATAGTTATTGTGGACTACTATTCAGACTATTGGCAATCGGAATTGTTACAAAATATAACAGCTGAAACAATCATAGAAACGTGAAAAAAATACTTTAGTGTGCATGAAATACCGGAAGTAGTAGATACAGATGTTGGAACACAGTTGGATTGTTCAGCGTTTCGAAAATTTAGCAAAGATTGGGGGTTTATACACTGCACATCATCACCTTACCACCACCAATCCAATGGGAAAGCTGAATCAGCAGTAAAAATTGTAAAAAAGAACGGCTAGAGCAAAATCAGATTTCTGGAAAGCAGTATTAAACTGGAGAAACACACCAACTGAAGGCATGAACAGCAGCCCAGTCCAAAGGCTAATGTCAAGAAGAACTAATACCGGACTACCTACAGCAACAGCGTTATTGAAACCACAAGTAATAAACAACGTACCAGAAAAAATCAACCAGAAAAAGGAAAAATATAAGGCAGTATATGATAAGAACGCTGAAGCCAGAAAAGAATTAGTTGTTGGCCAAGACATAAGGGTGCAACTTAATCCAGAAAGACGAGCAGACAAGTGGACCAAGGGGCAAGTTATTGAACAACTCGACCCAAGATCATACATTGTTGAGGTAGAGGAGCATAAATTCAGAAGAAATAGCCGACATATAAGAACAACAGTCGAACAGCCACCAGAGACAGTAGAAACATCAAGAAAAGAGGATGAAACAAGAAATAAAGGAGAAACTACAACAATCACAGAATGTCAAGATAAAACAGAAGAGCGACAGAAGGTCAACGGGAAGGTGAAAGAAGTACAGCAGAACGAACCAAGGGTGCCAGACCAAGTCACATCAAAGGGACGGCAAGTCAAGGTGCCTGTGAAATTTAAAGACTTTGTTTCTTGAATAAGTTAAGAATATTGTGAATGTCTGAATTAAAAGAAGGAAGATGTAACGGATATATATGTATAGTTAGGTTGGTACTAGTACATAATAAAGAGTTCGTTTATGACAGAGCATACAGAAACATAATGGAAATATATTAACAAATTGGTTTTGAAAAACATTATTAAAATTTAATTCTAATACCACAACTAAATACAAAAAAAGTGTAATTAACAATTTAGTCGACCGGGCAATCAAACTATCTTCAAAACAATTTCATAAAAAAACTTAGAAATCATTACAAATATCTTAATCATAAATGAATATCCAATTTATTTTATTAAAAAACAAATTAAAAATCGAATTAATATAATTAACAATATCAATAAAATTAATCAATCAATAGATCTACAACCAAATTGCTTGAGCAAAGAATTGAATAATTCAAACATTTCTAACCAAAAAAATATATTTCCATTAACTATATCCCAAAACTTTCTGAAAAAATTGAAAAAGAGCTTAATAAATACAACCTCATAACAACATTTAACAACCACAATACGTTAGATAAAAAGTTTTTCAGGAATTTAAAAGACAAGACTGAAAATAATATGCAATCAAAACTTGTTTATCAAATCACCTGTAATAATTGCAACTCCATCTACATAGGACAAACAAAACAGCTATTAACGAACAGAATTAATCAACACAAATACTCAGTTAAAATTAATAATTTATCCCCCGCTAATAAAAAAACTGCATTGACTGACCACGCCAATGAATCGCTACATAAATTCACATAAAGAGAATAATCTAAAAAAACGTCTATGCTTGGAGATGATTGAAATACAAAAAAGACCCAATGCAATTAATTATAGAATTGATATTGATAACCTCAGTTCTATTTATCATAATTTGTTTAAATAGAATTTTTATATACTTGAACCAAATATTTGACTCTTATATTCATGCTATTATCTTTAAAACTAACATTTCAATTAAATCAAAATTTAACTTAATACTTCTCTGCACATGTCACCTGCATTTCCGCACTTTCTACACTTTTGCGCATTGACTGATAACTGATCAAATTTCATTTGTATTCTGCTTTCAGAACAGCTAAGCTTTCTGGTTTTTATTTACATCCAAGTATAGATTATACATGAATAATAACTGCTTTTATTAATTATTAATTTGTAAAAAAAACTTTGAAAATGTCGTGAAGAAATTTTCCAAAAATCCTTATACTCTAATCATGTAAGTAAACATGTTAAAGGAAAATCTAATTTGTTCGCTAATCCTATTTTTTCTATTTTCAGAATGTAATAGACTTTTAAATTGTAATGAATTCATAAATTACTGAAGAAGCCACCAAAAATGGCAAAACGTTTAATAATTTTTAAATTTTCTTCCACTTTAAATAAATTATGGTGGTTTGTATACCAAGGCACTGAAGTTTAACTTTTTTTCACGAATATGGATTTAGTTGCCGAGACCCGTAGAGCCAAGGCATATAAACCACATGAGGGATACAAAGGAACTTCAGTGCCGAGGAGTACATTATGTTTTATTTGAAATCGAGAAATCGTGAAATTACAACATTTTAACAAACATTTGTAGGCTATGTTAACGTCTGTTGACGTTTATCTATCGCCTCGCCACCTACAAAAAAGTCATAAAACAATGGATTACTTTAATGCCAATTTCTTGTATTTTAATGACGATTTCGAGGTACTTTAATGCCGATTTCAAATAAAAGTCTGTTTCACGACTATATGATTTTTATTTATCATCAAAAATCATACATATTAAATAATTTTGACTATTATTCTCCTAAATTACTTTTCAAATTTTACCCAAGTCAAATATTTTATGAAAATTTCTAACATCACAATAAACTATAATTCAGATCCAATAAGAGTTATTTCAGAGGTTTCACAGGGGTCACATTGTCTCCCTCTTAGACCAGGAAAGAGAGGGGACGCGTAACATCCAGATCAACTCTGTTACCAATTGCCACCAGAGCAATGACACCATAGGCGGCGCGATAGGGTTAGGTGGGGGTCGTAGGTAGTGAAAAACAATAAGAAAACCTCATAATATTTAAATATTATATATCACAAACACACAATTAAAGCTGGTATGACACGATACTAAATTTATGCGAAAATTTACTAGTAAATATTCTCAAAAAGTCATTCGTAAAGTTTCGCAAAAAATAGTATAACTTAAAATAGTAATTTACGATACAAGTCGTAAAGCTACTCTTTAGGCACGAGTGGGGTAGTTAAAATGTGAGTGAGCGAGCGTTTTAAGCCTCACGAGTGACTAAAGATGCTTAGCGAATGTGTATCATACAATATTTTATCTACGATAGAATCTAAAAAATACGGTAAATATATAAAATATTTTACATGTAAATTAGAATTACTAGCAACCGGTCCTACTTTTGAGTGTTTTAAAAATTTTAAAACACATTACTACTAACTACGTGCCTAATGAAATTTTTTAAGCACGTTGCTATTAACGACGTAAACTAATGAAAACATGTTACAAACTTAAAACCACCAACTAAAAGGCAATTTTACATACTGTCGTAGATAAAAAAACATTAAATTTACTTGTACTACATACTCAAATGTTTGTATTTGATTGTGCACTATGATGGGCAAGACAGGTAGTGTTGTATACAGAAGATACAAAAATGTGGAATAGAGTTGTATTATAAAAAACTAGCAGTCCAGTGAGACAAATGTCTCATTTAATAAAACAAAAAAGACCGTTTTGCAAATAGAACGCGTATTAAATAAAAACTGTACCCAGACCTGGAAGGTGTCAAAGTGGTTGCCTAACCAATCGACGTTTTGAGGCGCAGAGGGTCGTAGCTCTGTTTGGCTGCTGAAACATTTTTATTTAATACGCGTTCTATTTGAAAAACGGTCTTTTTTGTGATTTCTCGAAAACCGGAAGTGTCACGTGACTGAAATTCGGTTCCTGAGCTGACATGACCATTCCAAACATATAACTTTAATAACTTTTTTCTCTATCTCTTACGGTTTGGCTGCTGAAACAGCGTCCCGGACAGACAAAACTGCGTCCCAGACAGACACGTCTATTAGATAAAGGATACAAAAACAATTTGTACGTAAAGTAAATTTTTTCTATAATTTTCAAGGTCAACTTTCTAGGGGATAAGTTGCATTCCTGCAGGGTCTCTAGTTTTAATAATGTTGGTACATAGCTTTTTAGTTCCTTTTTCATTTTGACAGATATGTCATAATTTAATATCGCTTGCTTCATTTTTGCAATTAAATATTTTTTGGTTTTCTTTTTTTATCCAATTTTATTGATGATGATGATGATTCCATGTTAAAAAAAGAAATTTGTCAAGAGTTCAAATTAAGAAACTTTGACATTCAAAATTGACACATAACTATAATTTTGAAAAAGTTCTACCAACACGAGGTATAAAAATTTCCTAGCGTTTTAATCACATATCTACCAACATTGTAACACTTTGACAGTTATTATAGAAAAAAAAACGTATTTTATATAAGCACTTCATTACATCAACCCATTGTAAAAATGGAAGTGTAACATTTGTAACAGAAGTGTGTGTATGTAAAGAACAGAAACAATAATTTTTATATCTCTGCTAAATGTGGCATACCTGCTGAACATGTTTTTGAAATAGACAAGTTTTGAACATACCTACCTCATTTGGCCATAAATAACACAACATGTTAAATTGTCCACATTAATGGCATAATTAAAACAATATAATTTGATAAATACGATAGTTTATTTACAGTAATCTAGATACAAATAGTGTAAAAACAATAATAAAAGAATTATTAGCAAATAATACAATCACACCTGGTCTCTATACACAGCCAAGGTTGCAAGGATATTAAACTGCATGAATCTGCACTGTGACAATCAGCTAAAAATAAGTTCAGGCCGTAATATTAAGGATCTAGAAAATGGTAATATTGAAACTTAACAAAAACATAAGTAATCAAAATCGTCAAGAGCACTGTGATGTCATACATAAAAAATAAATGAAATAATAGTTATTTAAACCACAAGTGTTAGCACGAGTTGTCTATAAGAGTTTTTAAAAATTTCATTAAATATTTAAATCCAAGCCAGTTTTGTATAGAATTTTATTTGCTTTTATTTTAGTCGAGTGCGTTGGACAGTTCCTCTAAATAAGGAAACGTCTTTATTGATTGAAATCTGTAATTTGTTCACATCAAAGTAAAACTAAACATGAATAAACGAATAAATAATTTGTTTCTAAAATCGTTTATTCCTAAATTAAAAACAAAGTGTCACTTTTTTCACTGACTGAAAAAAAGTGACACTTCACACTCTGAAAGTAATTTAAAAAAGCCTACTTTTTAAATGAAATTTTAAAAATAACTATTTATGCAACACGTGCTAAAAGTTGACGTTTATGCACGAGACATGAAAATTATGAAACGAAGCCGAAGGGTGAGTTTCATAACATGTCTCGTGCATAAATGACTTTTAGCACGCGTTGCATACAATATTTTATCTACGACGTTAATTTTACTGTTATTAATTCATAAATCCATTTAACAAAGGTTTGCATCTATGACAGTTAGAATTTATGTCATAATAAAGAGAGGGCCTTGGTACGCGGGCGAATGACAGTAGTCAAGGTCAGTTTCGAAATGTAATTATCAATACTCCACATCTGACTGTGTTCATTACATAGCGCTTTAATTATTTCAAAAACACTTTACCTGTAACGCAAGAAGCAACTAGAATAACTTTAAAACTTCACTTCCAGTTCGAAATTGTAGTTTTATAACCTCACTTCACTTTCAGCACATGGGCTAAAAGTAAACAGCTGATTCATTTAACCACGCTAAACTATAAAAAGTCACTTTTAGTGAAACAAGCTAGTGCTAAAAGGCCTACTTTTAGTGGTGGTCGTAGATAAAGATATTTACACCCGTATGCATAGTCGTTCGCCGGCGACTCGCCGGAGTTTCGTTATGAATAGTATGTTGGCGGCACTGTAAGTCTATGCCAAATTCAAGGTAAGCAGGTTAGATTTTGTGTCAGTTTCTGTCAAAACTGACGGAAAACCTAACCTGATAACCTCGAATTTGACATAGATGTACAGTGCCGCCAACATACATAATGAAACTCCGGCGAGCCGCTGGCGAACGAATATGCATACGGGTGTTAGTTACTGTGGTTGAACAAATAAAACAAAAAAAAACGATAACAAAACAAGAAAAAGTGAATAGTATTTGCCTCATTTTTTAATTCAATCGTTTTGTTAAAACTAAATAGAGGCATCGAGTTTAATTTATGCGTTATTGCTCAGTGCAACTAGGTATTGACCCTTGAATAATATCAACTTCGATAATTGGTTTCTAATGGGACCTGTCACTGCCTCCTACACTTACAAGCCATGCTGTTAGACTTGGCAACATTGCATCTCTGGTAGTTGGTGGTCCTAAATTGCAATACTCCCATTTGAAATAATTCTGCTTTAAAGAGCACAGTTTTACTCTTTATCAAATTTTACTCTGTAATTAACTAAAGATAGCTTCTGTAATGGTGACATTTATTTACATAGTCCAGTAATACAAACATGTAATAGTATATTTATAAAAATAAAACAACCTAACCTATGTAACATATGTATAAAAGAACATTTCTGTAATTATTTTAAAGTTTGTAACTTTCTATACACCACTGCTGATTGAGAGTACAACATATATGCAAAAATATGGTGCTACAGCTGTAAATAATCTTATTTGAACATAATAAACTTAGCTGCTTGGTAACATCTAAATTTGTGTGATGCAAATTGTTCCATAAACTTCAAAAAACTGCTGGTGTCATCACTTAAAAACACTTTCACTGTTTGTGCATGTCTTTCCAATATTTGTCTTCTTCTACATTCAGGATTTGTCCTTTCTTGAGGCTCTTTCGACGACAATATGTTGGTAAATTTGGAAACACGTTTGGGACAGCTTTGTCAGCTAATCGAGGGTAATGCATCACCAGTTTCCCTACTCTCATTTCTAACGTTTTCAAATGTATTTTCCATTAAAATGTATTTCACACACGGCAGAACTTTTTGTTAGGGTTCAACGTTCTCGTGCTGTTGCACGAAGCCATGCTTTCTTTCGGATCTCGTTCATTTGAATAGAAAATGTTGTTAGCGTTTGCATACGATGTTCTTTTAAGGTACTGTTGTGGTTGGTACACAGCGTCTTCGTGGCATTCTAAATATAAAATTAAAAGTTACAAGAAATGCCCTAAAAATGAGGTTAGGTTGTTATTTACCTCAGTAAAATATTTAATAAACCCCATGAATTCTAGCAGCAATTTTACTTGCACTTATCGCGAACAGTACAGTAATATAAATAAATGTATTTCGTCAAACTTAGAGCAGTCCAACCTAATAATATTTAATCACACGCCACATTTCAACAGACATTTTTATAAATAAACAGTACCTACAAAAATTGGTCTATGATCAGCGTTGCCAAATCTCCAACAGCATAGCTTGTAAGTGTAGGAGGCAGTGCTTATAAAATATAACCGAATATTTATTATTTTGAAATAATACATTCCATTAAAAACTAGATATGATTACTACTACATGCTGCAATATGTTCTTTCAAAGAATTGAAACATTCAATTTGAACGCAATTAAACATAATTTTCTTTTAAATTCTTACTTTGCAAGCCAGTTTCATTGATGCACAAAAAGTGTTCTGCTATCTTACAAACTTTTATAGTGTCTTTTGATGGGTATATTAAACCACCATGGTCTTTTCTTGAAATTAGAGACTTCAAGAAATTGTCCTTTTGTCCATAGGTATAGAGCTCCTACACACTCTTTACATTTGATCACATTTTGCAAATGCCGCACAACGAAGCCAGCAATATAGGTAATAATCGGTACAGACAACTCACTAATAACGTTAGTGTTCATAATGTACTCGTGTTCTCTCCAATTTGCTTGTACTGAAAAATTTTCTTCGCAGTCTTCGACAAGCCGAAGATTAGTTGGAATTATGTTTTTCTCTGGGTTGTCAAACCTGCTGGAACCTACTAAAATCGACATCTCGTCCAAGGGTATGCAATTCCCCACACCACCTCTGATTTCTGCTCTCACTAATAGCCTTTTGTAAGAGGCAGTAAACTGCCGAGCAGTTGGATTATTATTCCAACTGCCTTTCGATCGAATTGAAGAAAAAAACAATTCTAAATGGTCCTGGCCTATTTTATACAATGGTAGAAAAAGTATCATTTGTTGCTGTGAAACTATCTCATCAAATAATAGTAAAGTGCTCTTTATTGAATAAATTAAACCGAGAAAGCCTGTTTCTCTCCTAGAGTTAAACACTAAAACTCCATCCCCAAACTTTATGGAAGAAATGGCTTCATGAATAAATTGTTTTGTTTTGTCCAAATTTGCATTACATAGTGCTTTTTAAAATCCAGGTGGGATTAAAGAACGGCTGTTTAAAATATCAAAAATGTTATTAAACATTCTTATAAAATTAGCTGTTGCTCTACACCCTTTAAATTGCACAGCCAATCTGACCTTCATTTTTTGTTTAAAGAAGTGTATGTGGGCTTTTCGCAATTTATTTGCTAAACGCAAACCTTCAGCATTTTGCAATTGCTCCAATTTTTCTAAGTAATTCTACTTAATTACATTGTCATCCCCATCTATTAATAATTTTTTCTCCCCTAAAACATTTCTTACAAGTTTCAACATATGACAGGGGTCATACAATATAAAAACCTTGTTATTGTTGATCTTAAAGTATGGCTTTAGATCAGAAAATTCTGTAGTGCATCCTAAATTATTGACCATTGATGTATGTGATGGTGCATCATCAAACGTTAATGACACTACGTGTGCATCTTTTTCTTCTATTAATTTTATGCTTTGAGATACAAGAGCACTTTTCTGTATCCCAGATCCAGTCCATCGGACAGTTTTGACACAAACTGACGCAAAACCTAACCTGCTAACCTCGAATTTGACATAATTGTGAGCTCTTGTCATAATGACTTACAGTGCCACCAACATATTATTCATAAAACAAATATTTCAAAGGCATCTTAACCGGATAATTAATGAACACCTGTTACATTGTTGTTTGTAGGTTGTCACAGCTTTTGATATGTTTGGCGCGTGCCAACGCAAGGAGCTGCATGATTTACTTGTTCTGGATATGACCATTGAGGGATCAGTCCTGTTGGTAAAGATACGTCGGACTAAAACCTACATGCCGAGGCAGTTTACGATTGTTCCAAACGATGGCACCATTGATTACATTGCTTTGTACTACAAATATATTGGCTTGCGCCCTAAACATGCCAAAGTCAGTAGTTTGTTTTTGTCGTATCATGGTGGCAAATGCAGTTCCCAGCCAGTGGGAAAGAACACCTTAAGAAAAATTTGCCGCGGATGACTGCTGAATTCCTACAACTACCGGCAAATAAGTTCACAGGGCAACTAGTATATTGGCTGAGAGTGGCGGTGACACGAGAACTTTAAAGCAATTGGGTGGATGGCGATCGGATAAGGTAGCCGAGTCTTATATAGAGAATTCACTACAGAACAAGATCAAGATTACCCAGAACATCTCTGGTGAAGCGTCGATAAACATACATCAGCCAAATGAAGGACGCGTTAGCTTGGGAGTTGGTTCATGTGACGTTATGATTTCTAACCTAAGCAATTGCATACTCACTTTCAACAAAATGTAATTTCTGATTGTTCTAATAAATATGTTGTTCTAAAAACATATTGTTTAACTAATTAAATACAAACTCAAAATTGTAATTTATCGAATTTAAGCTGTTCGACGTTCCTCCATAAATCACAATTTTAATTTGTTTGAATAGGTGACATCACTGCCGCTTAGCAACTTCGACGCATCTCGTTGAGCTGAACATATTGCTACTGGGGACATTCGAGGCAAACCAATGGTTACTTAGATATAGCACTATAAAGTTTTCTTTTTATCAAATTTTTCTTCGTGGAAAACAGTCTGGGGCCTTCGGCGGGGCGCCGCGCATCGTACCTCACTGAAGGCTAATAACAAGTACAGTGACTATATACAAGACAGTGTGGCCATACGATTGTTGGCGGCCATTTTCAGGCAAATTTGAGCTTAGAGATATACAGTGCCTTTAGAAATAATCGAACGTTTTTGAGTGGTTATTATTTTGGCGCTAGTTATTTTAACTAGTTGATGTTAGCTACACGTGCAGTGTTATGTTTGGGCATTGACATTTTACATTGGCGTTCGTTCGTGGTGCTTTAAAGGGTTGCACGAAGTTTACAACCTGTTTCAGTTATGGTAGTTTACAACTAAATGCCGTCTTCCTGTTCCCTGTCTCCAAACCTCCCTGTCCTGTGCTTGGTCTTCTTCCAGGTTCCTCTCCTCCATGGCTCTCCGAATACCCTCATTCCATGGTTTGTGTGGTCTACCTCTTTTTTTCTTACCCGGCGGTGACCATTTAAAGATCTTCATAGGCCACATCGTCTCCTCCATTCTCATCAGATGACCAAACCAGATTAACGCTTTCCGTTCAGTTCTGTCCACAACTCATTCTGGTGCCTCCATTCTGCGTCTTATTTCCTCGTTTGTCACTCTATCTCGTCTCGATACCTTTTCGCTTTTTCGTCCATTTGAACTGTGTCTAGTCTTCATTTCATTTCCGCTGTTACAGTCCATACCTCACTGCCATAACATAGCATCGACTCTACCATTACTTCACCTATTCTTTTTTTGTTTTTGTTTAGAGATAGTATTGTCCCACCAAATTGATTTGAAGCATCCCATTATCTTCTTACTTTGTACTATTCGAGTTTTGATCTCTTCTGTTCCCAAACCTTTTTCATCGATTGTATTGTAGCACCGAGGTATTTAAACCTTTCTACTTGTCTTACTGCGACATGTTCATTTATTAAGACTTCATATTGTGCTTCCGAGTTGATTACTAAATAGATACTCCGTTTTTTTAAAACTTATGCTAAAGCCCCATTCATCGTAGCACCGATGTAATCTCTTTATCATACATTCTAAGTCCAACGCATCTTGTGCTATTAGGTACAACAATAGCACAATTATAAATTGTCACATTTAAATACTGTGCAGAATATTAGTTTTTCAGGGCAATAGATGATAAAATTTCACCCGCTTGCGACGCTAATGAATTATTTGACACTGACAATTTACAATTGTCAGATTTGAAAGGTTTTATTTTCTTCCATAACCAAATGAACAGGTTCTACCAACCACTTTGAGAACAACTTATTTATTTATTTATTTATTTAATTTATTTAAGTCGCACTCAGCCAACAGCCGTTAGGCCAATTATAGGCATCGCTGTGCAGTTATGAGGACTTCCAACCCCACTAACGACTGTCATGATGTTGTATGACCGCCGGGACCAACTTTTTTCCGTGATAGCCGTACCACGAGGCGCCGAGAGATGCAGCCGTGGAACTCCCATCCAAGTTCTGACCAGAGACAGAGTTGCTTAACTCTACTGATCGAACGTGGACGCTTGTTCAAGCTACACCACTCGGGACCCTTTGAAGTAACTAAATATTTTGCCTGTTAATGGCGGATATTCGCGTCGACCAATAGCGGCGAAGACATCCCTATGGCCACACTGTCTTGTATAAAGCCACTGTAATAACAAGTCACACTGGGCGCCACCTAACCTTACCTAACCTAACCTAATCTAACCTAAACTTCCCTACCCTACCCTACCCTAACCTAACCTAATCTAACCCAACCTATCCCAACCCAACCTAACCTAACGTTGCAATGAATTGTAAAAAAACTTTTTGCAGAGATTATGCGCGCGACGCTAGCGCCATCTACCGCTACATGATTTAACATAAAGACATTTTAAAGCGAACGCGCCATAGATTTAGTATGGGACATTTTAAACTTTACTGTGCTGTATCTCAGTGACCGTTGGTCTGCCTCGAATGTCCCCATCAGCAATATTGTTCAGCTCGACGAGACGCATCGAATGATGTATAGCACATGTCGATCGGAGTTGGTCGCTAAACTAGATTCAAGCCAAAATTCTGCCTCCGTTTTAGATAAATTCAGATCTCGCACAAGGTCATTGAGGTCCCTTTGTGTTAGGAAATGCGGTTCACCAGACGAACACGAAGCATCATCGTTTGGATCAACTCTTACATCATCATTATCCTCTGCCAAATCTTTGTGTTGTTTATCATCGCTAAGTATGATATTTTCTGATGGTTTAGGCACAGGCAGTTCTTCACTGTGAGCCACAGGTATCAAAGCAGATGGTAAATTAGGGTATGAAATAGTGTGCTTTGATTTTGAACTAATGCCCGAAATATTAGACAGACAAAAGTAACAATCGGTGACATGATCTTTTGGTTCCCGCCAAATCACTGGCACAGCAAAGTTTATGTGCCGAGAACCCTTTGACCAGCTTGTAAGGAATTTAACACAACTAGCACAACCAATGTGAGGGGCCAAACATTTGTCTTGTTCACCAACTTTCCAGCCAAAGTAAAGCTCATAACATTTTTTTATGAGGAGTAAAACTACGTTTTTGAAATTTAAACGCAACCTTGCCACAAATGTAGCAAAAGCTGCCCGGGGAATTTACACAATTTCTAGGCATTCTGCAAAATCACATAATACAAAAAGTCAAAAACACTACAAAAAATATTCACTACCACTGCCTCCTACACTTACAAGCCATGCTGTTAGACTTTGCAACATTGCATCTCTGGTAGTTGGTGGTCCTAAATTACAATACTCCAGTTTGAAATAATTTTGCTTTAAGGAGTACAGTTTTACTCTTTTTCATATTTTACTCTGTAACTAATTAAAGATAGCTTCTGTAATTGTGACATTTATTTATATACTCAAGTAATACAAACATGTAACAGTATATTTATAAAAATAAAACAACTTAACCTATGTAACCCATAGATAAAAGAACATTTCTGCAATTATTTTAAAGTTTGTAACTTTCTATACACTACTGCTGATTGAGAGTACAACATATATGCAAAAACTATGGTGCTACTGCTGTAAATAATCTTATTTGAACATAATAAACTTATCTGCTTGGTAACATCTAAATTTGTGTGACGTAAATTGTTCCATAAACTTCGAAAAACTGCTGAGACATACGAAGCCACGCTTTCTTTCGCATCTCGTCCACTGGAAAAGAAAATATTATAGTTTGCATACAATTTTCTTGTAAAGAACTGTTGTGGTTGGTACTCAGCGTCTTTGTGGCATTCTAAATATAAAATTAAAAGTTACAAGGAATGCCATAAAAATGAGGTTAGGTTGTTACTTACCTTAGTGAAATACTTAATAGAAACCCATAAATTCTAGCAGCAATTTTACTTTCACTTATCACGAACAGTACAGTAATATAAATAAATGTATTTCTTCAAACTTAGAGCAGTCCAACATATTAATATTTACTCACACGCGACATTTGAACAGACGTTTTATAAATAAACAGTACAAAAATTGGTCTACGATCAGCGTTGCCAAATCTCCAACAGCATGGTTTGTAAGTGTAGGAGGCAGTGTCACTATATGTCTTGAATTCAAAAGATGAAATGAAAATTTAAAATTCGTCGTAACTGAGAAACGTTTACACTGAAGATTGAACTTGTTTTGCCTACACATACACACGAAAGATGTACAGACGTCAACAGAATGAACACTGGCGGGGTTACATTATCTATGACACTGACCACAAACTGGTTATGACTTGTACCAGTAACTCAAACATTATAATCAAATCAAATGTTGCTTGTGACATCACTTTGACAAACAATGATGACTAAGTATGCAAGAAAACCATCCTCTGACTCATGTTTGAATTGCATAATTCAGCAGTTATGATTAATTGCATTGTTCTATGCCATTGCAGACTTTCTTTCATAAAACTAATAATTTTTAAATGCTTAATCAATACACTTTTTCAATTAATTTATGCATTATAAATGCGCAATACCATAACATAATTGTATAGTTTCCATAACATATTGTTATGATACAACCCTAAATGTGTGTTAGAATCAAATTTATTAAAATTAAGGGATTACAATGGTTAAAAATAATTGGATTTATTCAGGTATAAGGTGGAAATGTGTATGGAAAATAGCTATTGGAAAAACAGGTGGATTTGAAAATAATATAATTGAATAAATTACAATTTGAAAACGACTGACAAATACTTAATTTGAAACAAAATAAAAATTTAGTAGGTTTAACTCAAATAGATAAGACTAGAGTGTATAAAAAGGGATATGGTATCGTTAAGTGAATTTGTTTTTGATTATTGGGAATAACAAACTTGAAAATTTAGAAAACGATTTTAGTCTGATTAAAAATATTTAAAATTACCGTTTTTATTAAGAAATGTGTTGAATAATAATAAAACGTATACGTGACATATATGTGGTGTATAAAAATGGAATTTTAATAAATAAGAAGAAGTGAAGACTTAACTAATGAAGATTATTGGTATGTGGTAAAAACTAATGGATAGCAGAATTGTTCTATACAAGTAAATCATTGAAGAAATACTGGGTCAACTTTATTGGAAAAATTACATTTGCCATATTACATTAATGAAATTGAATCAAGTCAAGCTGTCTGTTGCTGAGTAAGACTTCCAGAGGAGTATCATCAGAGAAAAGAAAAACATTCCAGGAGGGTGGCAGCTTGCTGTAGCAGGTGGATGTCTGCAGGTTATCTGTTTGCTGAGTGCTGTAGGAAAATTGGAGTTTGCTGATCCTTGACGGTTGGGACGTGTTGTCTGTCTGCGAACAGTGCATTGCAGGAAGGTGCTTGAAAGGGTCCATTCGCAGATCAAAAGGAGGTGGCCATCTGGAACGTTGTGTGAATCAAATAAAACGTGGGTGATTTCTTATTAAAAATCATAACTAGAAATGAAATAAAGACAATAAGAAGGTGAACTAATTAAGAAATAATTACTTACTGTGTTTTTAATATTGTTGTGTGCCATTAAAAAGATTGGGCATTTGTCATTAGAAATTCAAATTTGTTTTGACAGTTAGTTGATACAAGTATTGTAAATTATGCGAATGAGATTTAAAATATTAGAACATCAATCTTCCAGAAATCAAGTACTAACTAGATAAAAGAATCCACCCATGACTTTTCAGGAGCTATCTATAATGGTAATTATTGACATTATAATACAAAATAGGGCAATTTGTAATTTAAAACAGATTAATAGCAATATACTTGAAGGTTCAGTTTAGTATATGACACTACATAGGGTGTAACTTGAAAACTAAGGGTGATAGAAGAATTCTGATAACATACTTGTTCTGGGGAAAAAAAATTGGATACCAGTGTATTCAATTGAGACATTTACATTACAGGCAAACGGAATAGAAGAACCAACGATGAGCTGGAAGAAAGAGTTTTGGGGTTGATAAATGTTGATCAAACAACCAGCATAAGATGTATTGCTGGAGAGTGCAACGTTACGACACGGTCAGTGCATAAGGTTCTGAAGAAGATGGTTATAATCAGGGCTGTGGAGTCGGTCACAACAAATCCGACTCCGACTCCTGATATTTTAGTAGTTTGAATCCGATTCTGACTCCCGACTCCGACTCCGACAGTACTAGAATATTGATAACCCCCCCCCATTCCTTTTGATCTACCTGATAAACTTTACCGGCTCATAACAAATTTCACAAGTTTTGCGGAATGTGGTTAATTATAATTAATTTCATATTTACAAATATTGCATTCACGGTTTCCAGCAACGTACTGATTTCACGTACAAATACACAGAGAGGTTTACAAACGTAAATGAGGAAAAGGATAAAATTTACTTTAAGAAGAATACATTTCATGGCAAAATTTCATAAACGTGCAAATGCCATTGTTATAACAAAACAGTTTCTTACCTGCCTACTAAACTAACAGTACTAACTACATTCCGTAGTACAATTTGTCCAAATTGAGGTCGCGCAGTCCAGGTACACGGATTATATGAGGGATTTGCCGTAGTTAATTGGCTTCGGAGCTTACCCTAGTCATTTGAGATTACGAAACCCCTTTACCTGCAGAACAGGTACGCATTTAGTTAGCAGTGGTTTTTCGCACAATTGATATATTGAAAATCAAGGAATCAAACAAAAGCAACTATGTATTTACATATATTATTATAAGTACCTAGAACACAGCAATTTTTGTATATTATATAATTGAAATATAATAAAGAGTTATGCTATTTATTTAGAAAACGGTACAGAAATTAAGAAAAACAGTTATGACTCAACTGAAGTGATGCGTTTAAAATTTAAATATTAGTTTATTAATTTTAAATAAATGAATTTAGACTTATTATTCCATGTGAATAATTAATATTTAATCACGTTTTCATATATCTGAACTTATGTTACATTATAATTACAAATTTGTTTAGTTTTAAAATTTATACTTGCACATTTGATTTATTTGAAATTTGAATGTGGTACGCTCTTTTCTGATTGGCTATAAGAAAAAGGAAATGTAAATTTTGTTTAATCAGAAAGGACGCCGTTTATAAAACATTTGTAAGTTAGAGGACTTCCTGTTAATATCTAATAACGAAAATGTAGTGTTTTTATGTGCTCTTAATTAAAAATTATATACCATAGCAGTGTATTATTTTAGTACTAAAAACTGGGGCTCAATAATTTACCTAAATAAAATACGTGCAGGTTTTTGGAAGTCGTCTCAACTGGTAAGTAGCATGTACAACCAGGGATTTTATGTAAACGAAGTATCTCTTACAGGAAACCCCGCTTAATCCGTATACCTGGACTGCGCCACCTCAATTTGGACAAACTATGGATTATTTTCTTAGGGGGTCATTTACTACCTGCCTACATCATACAAGTTTACTGAGTCATAGAAAATTCAAATAGTCTGACGTCTGAGCAGGGTTGAGCAGATTTAAATTATTTGATTAAATAAAATAATTAATTTAATGGAAGAATTTCATTATCAATATCATTGATTTAAATATTTTTTTATATTTTGCCAAATCAACAAAACAAATACACCAAAGAAGTGCCCTTCAAATACTACCAATTAAACAAAAACACCATGAACAGTAACAATATAGCAAAATGCTGAAACTGGTTTAACTTTTAAAATACATCTTGAAACAGTTAAAAAATAAAAATAAGGTGCACTATGAAAGTTAGAAATTAGAGGTAATACTAATAATAGTAATAATACGTACTATGCTTGTTTTATTGTTAATCACATAAAACAGTTATTGGTAAGATATAGAAAAACCGTCTACTACGCTGTACAAGGACAAAGTCGGCATTTTTTAAATAGTTTGGCAGGAATTTAAATTTACAAGCGGTGATCACACTGATTCTACAACACACTCGTGAACCTATGAATTAACATGTTATAGTAGTGCACGTGGTTTTTCATAAACTAACATAAATACAGAAAAATCGATTTTTATTAACCCTGAGTCTGTCTTCAAATAGTCAGTACTACAGTCGTTCAAATAGTTTGACAGCTTGTGGCGTTATTAAAAAAAATTTTGATAAGTGGGAGTCGGAGTCGGGTCATTTATACGGACTCCGACTCCGACTCCACCCTAAAAGTTCCGACTCCTCGACTCCGACTCCGACTCTCAGCCCTGGTTATAATCCCTACAAACCCATCAAGAGATATTCTTAGTCGATGAAAAAAGCAGGCGTGTATTCTACGAAGTCATGCAGGCAAGCCTAAACAAAGATAGGAACTTTTTGAGGTCAATCTGTTTTACAGATGAATGTACATTCACACTTAATAATGAACCGAATAGGCAATACACTCGATACTGGGCCCAAGAAAATCCTCAGTTAGCTCTTGAAACAAGAACGCAGTTTCCGTAGAAAACTAATATTTGGGCTGGTATTTTCAACAATAACATTATAGGACCGTTTGAAATAGTTGGAAATTTAAATTCAGATTTTTATTTAAAACGTTTAATCAATCAGATTGACCCTGCATTAGAAGAAGTTGCACGTGAAAATCAGGTTTGGTTTTAGCATGATGGCTGTCCAGTGCGTTATGGTTTGGATGTGAGGGAATATGTAAGTGATAACTTTCTTAATCCTCCTTAATCAACTGGCCACCAAGATCTCCTGATTTGCCACCATGCGATTTCTTTTTGTGGGGTCATCTGAAAAACAAAATTTACAGAAAACGCCACCCAAATATTGACTTTGCGGGAAGCAATCGTTGCGGAGTATAGACCAATTACAGATAGACAGTTGGCTAATGTAATGCAGGCATTTTATAACAGATTGGGTTATTGTTTACAGCCGAATGGAGAACTTTTCGAGTAGTTGCTATTAATTTGCTTGTAGTTTCAAATAGGACGATTATTCAATTTAACCGAAAATAAATCACGAACTTTGCGTAAACTGATGCCACTGTAAAACGTTTTGATAATAAATACCCTTCATTAGCATATTCAACACTATTATTCATAGTAATTAGTTAAATACGTGAATTGACAACTGACAGAAAATAACATTTATTTTGGCATAAACAAATTTGATCATGGCTGGTCTGTTTTTAGTGAACAAAATGCAAAATATTACAGTTTTTAAGCTATTTCTATTTTAAACCAGCAACAAATTTAAGTAAAGTAGTATTAAATTAAGCACATTTTTTTCTCTTTCGATTGATAGCACTGCTAATCCTATCAATTCAAGCAGCAAGCAGGAATCTGCATATATACGATATGTTCGCACCTTATGTGAAACACTCGATATATGTATTTTAACGTACCACAATACCAAAAACAAAATAAATAAAAACGCTGCTCTTCTACATCCTTAAGTGGAGGAATGTTTTTATTAAGGGTTTTAAAAATGCTAACTAGTTTCGATGCTTTTCAGTTGCCAGTCGATTTCTTAGTTTCAAGTGAACTATCCCAAAAGAAGAAAAAAATCATTTGATTCCAGCTGACGAAGTAATTGCAGCATATAACTATATCACTAAAGTAAAAATTACTTCATTAAGATTGTTCTTAATCCACCATGAAACAAGTTTTACATTATGCAATAAACGACTTGATATTGAAACGCGTCGTTATTGAGATTCAAAACTTAACGTTTCACCCACTTTCATAAGAGGCTTCATCAGGAGGTAAGCAAAAGAGCATGGTAACTCAATGTGTGAACCAAGCCAGAGGCGAAATTCTTCTAACGATCGGAAGCAGAAGGTTAGTGTCGTTGCGGTTGAGTGGGCGGGCTTTGAAAATGACAGCTTTTCACATAAAAGGAAAGGAATAGTGTTTGTAAATCTCAACGACTTCATGAATCTTTCTACTAAAGATGAATGGGGATTTGCAAATACTAAAAGTTATAGCCATTATCGTGTTGGTCTTCGACGGTGGCTGATGATGAAATGAGATCCGACCTGAAGCAATGCTGGTGTTCAGAGATACGAGCTTTTATTGAACGTTCTGTTTCACCAATGTATACAGCATTACAGGAGCCAAGGATTCCAAGAACCTTTAGTTTAATTTATTTTTGCGTTTTTAAGCACGCTACGAAACTCGCCATTTGTTTGCTACATTTGTTACAATTTGCTTTAACGCATTTATTGTTGTATGATTTTAGTTTTATAAAATAATTCCAGTTCTAGTCTCTTTCCTGTCATGATTTGAATAGATTTTTAATAAAACTTTTTAGTCTTTCTTAACAAATTTTAAAATATTGCTTTATTTAAAAATCTGATTAAAAACATCATGCATCCAGCCACAAATGCAAACAGTAACTGAAAGTTGAATTAAAACTAATATGTTTACTGCATTTATTCATAATAATGATTCAGTTTCATAAGGAATTTTCCAGATTACATGCGCTACCTACTAAATACAAGTAGGTTACCACAATTACCAGAATAAAAAAATTGTTTTAAAAAATAAAACATGTTTTTCGTTTAATTTACAAGAAACATGTTTTTTACTCTAATTTTAAATTGAATTATGACTATCTCAGAAAAAAATAATTATTAAAATCCAAAATTAAGTCGTGGCTTCGCCCTAGTATTAAGAGTCTCTTTGTCAAGACATATGCAAAACAATTACATTTACAGTCGCGGCCATAAAAACCGGGACAGTTTTTTTGACCTAATTTTCAAAATGTGAAAAAAATTGTTGACACTGACCATTCTAACTAATAAATGTCATCAAAAGTCATTATTGAGATCTAAACAATGACTTTTGATGACATTTATTAATTAGAATTGTCAGTGTCAGCACTTCTTTTCGCATTTTGAAAATTAGGTCAAAAAAACTGTCCCGGTTTTTATGGCCGCGACTGTACGAACATAAACTGAACTTCCAACAAATATTTAATTCAAAAAGTGACTAACCTTGCTCCCACATCACTTACTTCTGCTGAAATCAGGCTACCATTAAAGGCAGGTACCTCATCTTGGCTCGTGCAAGTTGTTGTACCAAACAGTAGTAAGTTCCCATAACCATTTAACAGAGTTACAGTCGCGGCCAAAAAAACCGGGACAGTTTCTTTGACCTAATTTTCAAAATGCGAAAAGAAGTGCTAACACTGACAATTCTAATTAATTAATGTCTTCAAAAGTCATTGTTTACTGTGAATAATAACTTTTGATGACATTTATTAATTAGAATGTCAGAGCACTTCTTTTCGCGTTTTGAAAATTAGGTTAAAGAACTGTCCCGGTTGTTATGGCCGCAACTGTATTACTTTATTATTATTCATTGCAGGTTATGTTTATCACCAAATAGAGGATACTTCAAAATAAAACACTTGTTTGGGGCACACGTTGTATTCACACCTGAAATCAACGAATTTCATTCAATTGTAAGTATGCAATAGTTAACAATTACACATAACCCCACTTTCTGAGTTGTATCGTAGATAAATTGCGGTTAACATTTACATACAGTCGCGGCCATAAAAACCGGGACAGTTTTTTTTACCTAATTTTCAAAATGCGAAAATAAGTGCTGACACTGATAATTCTAATTAATAAATGTCATGAATAGTTATTATTCAGAATAAACAATGACTTTTGAAGACATTTATTAATTAGAATTGTCAGTCGGCACTTCTTTTCGCATTTTGAAAATTAGGTCAGAAAAACTGTCCCGGTTTTTATGGCCGCGACTGTATTTCAGGTTTCAATTAGTTAACATAATCCCCAATTCGAGGCACAAATGAACATCGATTCGCATTGCATGAAATGGTCAGAATCTGCTCTCAGCTTGAGAATTTGCTTAAATACCCAGTTTTAAAGTATCCTCATATTGACTATTTCCAAGTGACGTCATAAGCTCTGTCCTAATAGCTGATCGTGGACAAGCAACTTTAACTTTCTTATGGAAGCTTTCCATAAATTTTAATTTTGTCTATTGTACTGAATTTATTTAAAACAGCAGGGTAGTTTATGTGTTGTTTATTAATTGTGTCAACAGATAAGCGCAGCACTTGTTTTTTATTACAACTTTTAATAGTGGGTACCAATGACCACCGACAAATGGTTCAGATTTTCGTATTCCGAGTTTAAATACTCTATTCGGTTGAAAATTGAAGGAAGTTATGGACTTGTAAATTAGTTTAATGAAAGGGTCTCTAGTTTAACCCAAAAGTTGATTAAGTAAAATTTTTGACAGCGAATAAAGAACATAACCTTGAAACCGACAAAAATGCGAAGATTTTGTGTTGTGTTTGAGTGTTCAAATAGAAGTAACCGAGAGATAGAAAAGAAATATTTTGGATTTCCTGGTGTGCGAGATAGAAGAGATCGAGAGATTCCTGAGGACATAAGTTTGTTCAGACCACTTTTTAACAGATGTAATGCATTTCTATTATTGATTACTAAATGGAATCAATTTGGAATTTCCAGAAAGCCCGGCGGCATCTGGAGATTTAATTAATCCAGACTACGTTTTTATTTACATTTTTTTGAAATTTAAATCAAAAATACTTCTACCTTCTAGATAATTCACTCACAGATTGCAGTTACTGGTCATCCACGAATCACGATAGTCGTAAATAATACAACAAATTCATAAAATTACTAACTTAATTACTTATAAACTAAGCTAAACTTATTACGTCTCAAAAGTTATCGATTTTTGCCTTAAAAATCATCACAAACCTCCTAACAAACCAAACAAAGGTTGTCCTCAATCACCTGTTGGTGGGCGGAGCTATGACGTCACTCGTACTTGAAAAAGGCTAAATGGCGAAATTTAGAGATGTGACTCTCAGGCGTTATTTTTAAAGCTTTTGTGTTAACGCCTCTTTCAATATCAATAATTAAAATTTAACTAATAATTAAAAACTCTTTAATCTAAATTCAAAACTATGTAACATTAATGCTAGGTTAAAATCACCAAATTTTGATGATATCTAAATAAATTTAAACTCTATAACAAATTGAACACTGTTATCTTAATCTACTCATTCGCCTTATCCTTTTTGTACATTTCGAGCCAGATCCTTGCTACTTCTAACAAAACTTTCCATTACTAAATTTGACAGTTGACCCAAATAGATTCTTTGAAATTGCGATATTAAAACATCATTGTAGGCTACAATTAACATGCCCATCATGTTTTCTGCCCTTTGTTATTGCTAAACACATAGTTTTACGAGCGTGCCTGAAATTGTATTTGCATAAAGTTGAAAATTCAGTTTTCCAGGACATAGAAACACATCCATGTCATCGATGAACATTTATTCCGATATAATACCACAATAGCATTCTACTTCCCCGTATCCTGTGAAAAATCACGACAGCGCAGCTGGAGTGATTTTTTTAAGGAATTCATGGAGGTGGAGGAAAGTAATTGATTATTTTTGATAATCAAGTGATATTAGTTATGATTATCTAACGAATGGAATAGCTATTTGTGCAACAAGTGCTAAACGTGAATGTTTATGCACGAGTTTGCACACAACATTTTTTCTACAGCCTTCAATTTAGTGTTATTACTCCATAAATGTCGATTTAACAAAGGTTTGCATTTATGACAGTTATAATTTATGTTATAGTAAAGAGGTGACCATGATGGTGCAGGTGACTGTTTCTGCAGCCAGTAGCTGTCAAAGTTAGTTATTAAAGGTAATTATAATAGTACACATTATTTATTCATTACATAATTCTTTAATTATTTAAAAAAAACTTTACTTCTAACGAAAGAAGCAACTAGAATAACTTTATAACCTCACTTCCAGTTTAAAATACTAAATTCAAAACCAGCTGTTTACTTTTAACACGCTGATTTATAAAATGTCATTTTTAGTTCAACAATCTAGTGCTAAAAGGACGTGGTCGTAGAAAATATTAATTAAACAAGGAAAAATTATATTTATTTAGTAGTAATATTAAATGCATTAAAATCACAACAATGTTACTATAACAACGATGTTCAAAATCATGTCTCTAGATTGAATATTTTTAATTATTGGACCCAGCAAAAAACCAAAACTGATATATCATGTTGTCAAGCGTATAGTCGCTGATCTATATATTGTAACTATGATAAATAGGAATTTTCTATTGGCTTACTATGTAATGAATTATATAATAATATAATCTATAAAAAACCCAGAGCTCACATATGGAAAAGCAAGACTGATACCTAGGCCAACTTCCTATGCAATTTTGGTTCATTCCGATGTGGATTAAGGAAATGCCCAACGTTCGTAATTAACATCTGCAAAATCGGACATGACAGCTATTTACAAAATTGATTATGTGGGTAAATATGGCTTCACCCTTTACAAACTCATCTCAAGTAACACCTTATGTTAGTTATTTATACAAATGTCTTGTGCTCTCACAATAACCTCCGAAATTTGTCTATTCAACTGTAGTCATAACCTCACTTAATCACTTTGCAGTTTAAATCAGCGAAACCTTCTGAACGTTAGAATTCTGCTTGTTGGAGTTCACAGTTGCTTAAAACCCAACTAATTTTTGTTGCGATTAGGCAAAAATGGTTCATAAAACAAGCTAGGTCACTCAGTAATTAAAAATTACTAACGGAGAGATCCTCCGATTATAGAAATTTAAATCGTAAACACGTCTCAGGATAAACAAACCAATTTTTTCTAGTTGTAAGTTTGCTTAGTTCTATGCATTAGTATTATAAAGTCGTTTACTAATGAAATATTATGCAATTGAAATTGTTATTGTTCTTATATCGGATTGTTCTGCATTGAAATGATTTTAAAAGTAACGTAAACATAAAAATATTTGTTCTGCGTAGCAGATGACGTTTATCCACGTTATTTTATGTGATTTTTCTATATTATTCAATTAATTTATTGTAAGAATGGGGTTATCCCGTTAGTTTGTTAAATAAATAAATACATTTTACCAGGGCTGTGGATTCGGTAAAAAAAAATCCGACCCCGATTTCTGATATTTTAGTAGTTTGAATCCGACTTCGACTCCGACAGTACTAGAATATTAATAACCCCCACCCCCCGACTTCCTTTTCATCTACCTAATAAACTTTAACGGCTCCTGATGAATTTTGCAATGTTTGGGGCATGCGGTTGATTATAATAAATTACACAATTATTTTGTTTAATATTTGCTATTTATAATCATAAATTAACAATAAGAACATAAAAAATCGTGATTTTTATCAACCCTGAGTCTGAGTCTTCAAATAATCAGTAGTAAAGTCGTTCAAATAGTTTGTAGTTTTTACAAAAAGAAATTTTTGTGAAGTGGTAGTCGGAGTTGGGTAATTTATACAGACTCCAACTCCAATTCCACCCTAAAAGTTCCGACTCCTCGACTCCCACTATACAGCCCTACATTTTTCAATAACATTGCCGTTACTTGAACCAAAAGTAAGATGGCTAGGTTCAATTTATTTTTGTAAATATTATTCAACATTAGAATCTGCAATTTTGCCCCTATTCAACCCACTGCCCATCTCGTATCATTTTCAAAATCCCAAATGGGGAGGGAAGTTTTGAAATTGAAGAACTCCGTATATTTGCAAGAACAATTTTTATATAAAAAAATACGTTTGACTCACAATTTGAAAAATATAGGTGTTTAATCTTGGATTAAACAGACATAAAATTTCAATTCCAAAATTTACGAAATCCAGTTCAAAGTTTTAAATGCAATTCTGCTTTCATATTCAGCCGGTTTAAATGCCGCGAACGCCAGTAAGCATATTATGTTACGACATGACCTAGAACTTCGGGTTCAGTGTAACATACTTGCAGAAAATGCGGAAACAACACTGGCTTAATGCTGACAGATTGATATGAAATATTATATCGCCACAGTAAAATATACTTTGTACTTTGAAATCATAGTAAGTAATCAATTATGTTTTGTATAAATAGACCATTTATTTTTGTAATAAACCAATCGACATTGACTGTTTGATTCAATTACATCGATGCTACCCTCTTCTAAGCCATAATTTCATAAAACGTGAGGCTGCGTTTTAAAGGTAGCATAATTATTATCGCCCCTTTAAGTGACATTGACTAAATTGTCTTAACAAAGGAGTGCAGTCTCACTCCTGTGCTTAAAATATTAGCGACAAAGAACCAGTGCAAAGTGTGAGGCTGCGTTTTAAGGGTAACATAATTATTATCGTCCCTTTAAGTGACATTGACTAAATTGTCTTAAAACAGGCGTGCAGTCTCACTCCTGTGCTTAAAATATTAGGGACAAAGAACCAGTGCAAAGTGTGAGGCTGCGTTTTAAGGGTAGCATAATTATTATCGCCCCTTTAAGTGACATTGACTAAATTGTCTTAACACAGGAGTGCAGTCTCACTCCTGTGCCTGTGCTTAAAATATTAGGGACAAAGAACCAGTGCAAAGTGTGAGGCTGCGTTTTAAGGGTAGCATAATTATTATCGTCCCTTTAAGTGACATTGATTAAATTGTTTTAAAACAGGAGTGCAGTCTCACTCATGTGCTTAAAATATTAGGGACAAAGAACCAGTGCAAAGTGTGAGGCTGCATTTTAAGGGTAGCATAATTATTATCGCCCCTTTAAGTGACATTGACTAAATTGTCTTAACACAGGAGTGCAGTCTCACTCCTGTGCTTAAAATATTAGGGACAAAGAACCAGTGCAAAGTGTGAGGCTGCGTTTTAAGGGTAGCATAATTATTATCGTCCCTTTAAGTGACATTGACTAAATTGTCTTAAAACAGGAGTGCAGTCTCACTCCTGTGATTAATATATTAGGGACAAAGAACCAGTGCAAAGTGTGAGGCTGCGTTTTAAGGGTAGCATAATTATTATCGTCCCTTTAAGTGACATTGACTAAATTGTCTTAAAACAGGAGTGCAGTCTCACTCCTGTGCTTAAAATATTAGGGACAAAGAACCAGTGCAAAGTGTGCGGCTGCGTTTTAAGGGTAGCGTTATTATCGCCCCTTTAAGTGACATTGACTAAATTGTCTTAACACAGGAGTGCAGCCTCACTCTTGTGCTTAAAATATTAGGGACAAAGAACCAGTGCAAAGTGTGAGGCTGCATTTTAAGGGTAGCATAATTATTATCGCCCCTTTAAGTGACATTGACTAAATTGTCTTAACACAGGAGTGCAGTCTCACTCCTGTGCTTAAAATATTAGGGACAAAGAACCAGTGCAAAGTGTGAGGCTGCGTTTTAAGGGTAGCATAACTATTATCGCCCCTTTAAGTGACATTGACTAAATTGTCTTAAAACAGGGTGCAGTCTCACTCCTGTGCTTAAAATATTAGGGACAAAGAACCAGTGCAAAGTGTGAGGCTGCATTTTAAGGGTAGCATAATTATTATCGCCCCTTTAAGTGACATTGACTAAATTGTCTTAACACAGGAGTGCAGTCTCACTCCTGTGCTTAAAATATTAGGGACAAAGAACCAGTGCAAAGTGTGAGGCTGCATTTTAAGGGTAGCATAATTATTATCGCCCCTTTAAGTGACATTGACTAAATTGTCTTAACACAGGAGTGCAGTCTCACTCCTGTGCTTAAAATATTAGGGACAAAGAACCAGTGCAAAGTGTGAGGCTGCGTTTTAAGGGTAGCATAACTATTATCGCCCCTTTAAGTGACATTGACTAAATTGTCTTAAAACAGGAGTGCAGTCTCACTCCTGTGCTTAAAATATTAGGGACAAAGAACCAGTGCAAAGTGTGAGGCTGCATTTTAAGGGTAGCATAATTATTATCGCCCCTTTAAGTGACATTGACTAAATTGTCTTAAAACAGGAGTGCAGTCTCACTCCTGTGCTTAAAATATTAGGGACAAAGAACCAGTGCAAAGTGTGAGGCTGCATTTTAAGGGTAGCATAATTATTATCGCCCCTTTAAGTGACATTGACTAAATTGTCTTAACACAGGAGTGCAGTCTCACTCCTGTGCTTAAAATATTAGGGACAAAGAACCAGTGCAAAGTGTGAGGCTGCATTTTAAGGGTAGCATAATTATTATCGCCCCTTTAAGTGACATTGACTAAATTGTCTTAACACAGGAGTGCAGTCTCACTCCTGTGCTTAAAATATTAGGGACAAAGAACCAGTGCAAAGTGTGAGGCTGCGTTTTAAGGGTAGCATAACTATTATCGCCCCTTTAAGTGACATTGACTAAATTGTCTTAAAACAGGAGTGCAGTCTCACTCCTGTGCTTAAAATATTAGGGACAAAGAACCAGTGCAAAGTGTGGGGCTGCATTTTAAGGGTAGCATAATTATTATCGCCCCTTTAAGTGACATTGACTAAATTGTCTTAACACAGGAGTGCAGTCTCACTCCTGTGCTTAAAATATTAGGGACAAAGAACCAGTGCAAAGTGTGAGGCTGCATTTTAAGGGTAGCATAATTATTATCGCCCCTTTAAGTGACATTGACTAAATTGTCTTAACACAGGAGTGCAGTCTCACTCCTGTGCTTAAAATATTAGGGACAAAGAACCAGTGCAAAGTGTGAGGCTGCGTTTTAAGGGTAGCATAATTATTATCGTCCCTTTAAGTGACATTGACTAAATTGTCTTAAAACAGGAGTGCAGTCTCACTCCTGTGATTAATATATTAGGGACAAAGAACCAGTGCAAAGTGTGAGGCTGCGTTTTAAGGGTAGCATAATTATTATCGTCCCTTTAAGTGACATTGATTAAATTGTTTTAAAACAGGAGTGCAGTCTCACTCATGTGCTTAAAATATTAGGGACAAAGAACCAGTGCAAAGTGTGAGGCTGCATTTTAAGGGTAGCATAATTATTATCGCCCCTTTAAGTGACATTGACTAAATTGTCTTAACACAGGAGTGCAGTCTCACTCCTGTGCTTAAAATATTAGGGACAAAGAACCAGTGCAAAGTGTGAGGCTGCGTTTTAAGGGTAGCATAATTATTATCGTCCCTTTAAGTGACATTGACTAAATTGTCTTAAAACAGGAGTGCAGTCTCACTCCTGTGCTTAAAATATTAGGGACAAAGAACCAGTGCAAAGTGTGCGGCTGCGTTTTAAGGGTAGCGTTATTATCGCCCCTTTAAGTGACATTGACTAAATTGTCTTAACACAGGAGTGCAGCCTCACTCTTGTGCTTAAAATATTAGGGACAAAGAACCAGTGCAAAGTGTGAGGCTGCATTTTAAGGGTAGCATAATTATTATCGCCCCTTTAAGTGACATTGACTAAATTGTCTTAACACAGGAGTGCAGTCTCACTCCTGTGCTTAAAATATTAGGGACAAAGAACCAGTGCAAAGTGTGAGGCTGCGTTTTAAGGGTAGCATAACTATTATCGCCCCTTTAAGTGACATTGACTAAATTGTCTTAAAACAGGGTGCAGTCTCACTCCTGTGCTTAAAATATTAGGGACAAAGAACCAGTGCAAAGTGTGAGGCTGCGTTTTAAGGGTAGCATAATTATTATCGTCCCTTCAAGTAACATTGATTAAATTGTCTTAAAACAGGAGTGCAGTCTCACTCCTGTGCTTGAAATATTAGGGACAAAGAACCCGTGCAAAGTGTGAGACTGCGTTTTGAGGGTAGCATAATTATTATCGCCCCTTTAAGTGACATTGATTAAATTGTCTTAACACAGGAGTGCAGTCTCACTCCTGTGCTTAAAATATTAGGGACAAAGAACCAGTGCAAAGTATGAGGCTGAGTTTTAAGGGTAGCATAATTATTATCGTCCCTTTAAGTAACATTGATTAAATTGTCTTAAAACAGGAGTGCAGTCTCACTCCTGTGCTTAAAATATTAGGGACACAGAACCAGTGCAAAGTGACAGAAACCTGATCCAGCCTCCAGGCAATTCTGTTCAATAGGCCTGATCAAATACAAGTAATTTTTCACTACTTTCGGGCAGCACAAATATTGTAAACAAAATAATGCAAATATTATTAATTTATTACACCCACAATAGAATGATTTGTTGTTTCTCAGCATACAATTCATAAACGAGTACCGAAGATAAATAAAACACATAAAATTCTTCATACGTTTATTAATTTCTAATAAGTATTGTGCTCAGATCTAAGTGTAGAAAGGTGCATTGCCACAAAGAACAACAACTGGCAACTCCAGCCTTTCAACACCAACTAAAACACACATATCACAAGCTTAGTACTATATAAAAAATTATAACTATATATTATTATATCCTTTTCTACATTTAAGATCAATATATAAAAATAATATTCGTTCACATGAACATTATTATTAGGTAAAACCTATCACATTGATTTTTACTTAACATACATCGATCAGTAAAATTTGTTAGATCACGCTGATCCACAACAGAGAAACTTCATTAGGTGGTGAGACACTGACGAGACATGACGAAACAAATTTCACCAACATTAACGCTAAAATTAACCTACGCTTACTCGTTTTAATCGCAACCGTCTCTACTTACAGTTTAAGTAAATACCATTTCTGAACGCGGGTCCTTACAATTTAGCTCTGTTTAAACTAATCTCGAGAGAAATACCAATTTTGACTTCGAATCGGGCAATTTCGACACAGCAAGTAGAATTCTACACTTCTGCTAAAACACACTGGGTATAAAGTATCTATAAACCTATAATATTTAAATTTGGCATTGTAAGTACATAATATTTTACAAAAAAAAGCAACAATGTAACGGCACGCCGCCTTGGCGAAAGTATCGACTCCGCTCTCACATGATTAAAGTTTGTCTGATTTGTTTAGCAGCTGGCGGAGGAGATATGTTGGACAAGGTGCGCGCATAGAAATTACTTTCTTCGTTATAATCTAAGCGAAGGTACATTTATACTACGCTAGTACAAAAGATACACACACACAAGCACACGTCGGACACACGAACACAAGCTACACTTAAATACATAAAACGATGTAAATAAATTTATATTGTTTTGTTATTTACATAAACAATACTAAAGATCTTAGTTTTTACAGTTACACCTTAAATATGAAACTTATAACAGCCTTTCTCGAAGGAGAGCCGCGGCCGCCGTGCGAGAGGGTTGCGCGCAAAAACCCAAACCAAATATTTTGATCCACAAAATCATAACTGAAAAATAATTTTGCCCAAAATACTCTTTCGAGCGTCGAAACCTCTCGACAGCGCCGCGACCTCCAATTCCTAACAATAATAAATAACCTTTTGTAAGAATGCGACCGGGACATCTTAGAATTTTGTCATTTCGCAACGACACGAAGCCGACCGACGTCTACTGGCAAATTTGCGAACGTAGGTAACCAAATTGCAATTGGCAAGATACATTGAACCGCTGAGATCAAACAATTTACAACTGATTTGTACTTACGAGATGCGCCTGTGCGACTGCCAATTTCGAGTTGGCCACAATTTCGGGAATTCCCTACGAGTAACGCTAAGCGAGCGAATGCACGATGCACCTACTTCTGCATTTACGCACACTGACGGGGCGACGCCACAACACACAATCGAAGCTACAGTACCATGAATGATAAATGATAAACCAACCATGCTTATGTACATATGCGCACCATGATGAAGCATTTAGCCTTGTAAGCGTGACGAAAGGCCCACTCACAAGTATGTGGATTCACCTGCAAATATAAGTGTGCCATGAGATTTCGGTATCTGCGGATGCCCAAGCCTTTTCCCTTGCACAGCGTTTGCGTGTTCTGATTGACGACATGGACGTGTAAGGAGTCATTTTGCATGTGAAATTGAAGTGAATTTTTGGACACGTCGGCCACAGCTTTCTAATTCGTTATAAAAAATTCTACTAAGCACGGGAAAAAAGCTCGTTTTCAGTTTTTTCTTGGCAAAGAAACAACAACTATTTGTCGTCAAACGTTTTAATTCGAACTAAATATTCTACATCAAGTTCTGAGGGCAGATAATGATAGAAAAACGAGAAGTACCCTGAACAAATTTTTAAATTTCCAAGATTGCAAGAATTTATGTGAAACTCATATCGCTGATGTCCTTTGAAAATTACAAAAAAAATCCTTCTATTTTGTACTCGATTATTGAATAGCATGCAAAAACTCAGATCTACCTTTGTCATCTTTGTGAAAGGATCGTTGCATTTCATATAATTTTTTCAACAGGATGGGGGTCCACACAGGAAAAAATGTGCATTGCTAAAATCAGTACAGATAATCCAGCGATGGATCGGAATACTCCGGAAGTAGAACCAATCTAACCTAACTTTATAAAAATTTAAACGAAAACTGAGGTCAAGTTTGCCATGATTGGTTAAAGTTATTAATATAAATAATTTTATTAATGTTGAAATGAATAAATAACTGAACAATTTTTTGGACTTCTACTTTATTTTAAAATACCATTTGATACATGGCCAACGTTTCAGCAATTTTATTTGTTGTTAAAATAAAGTAGAAGTCCAACAAATTGCTAATGACTTATTTATTTCAACATTGGATGTGAAGAAAATTTGATTATAAATATAATTTGTAGGAATATCTCCTGACGATTTCACAATAAACATTTAAAAAATACACTTCTCAGTAGGTGTACAAATTCAAATTTTTATCTTTAAAAAAATTCCTACAAAAGTTTGAAAAGCTATTTTTTTTCAACAGGATGAGGGGTCTACACAGATGTAACAGTTCTTGAATGACCAAAAATCGGGAAAAAAATGTGCAACGCTAAAATTGGTATGGAGAATCTGCTTACAGATCGGAATACTCCGGAAGTAGAACTAACCTAACCTAACTTTCAAAATTTAAATAGATACTGGGGTCAAGTCGGCCATGATTGGTTAGAGTTTATTGATACAAATAACTTTTGTAGGAATATCTCTCGCTGATTTCACAATAAACAGGTAAGAAAAGTAAACTTCTCAGTAGATGTAAAAACTTAAGTTTTATCTTTAAAAAAATTCCTACAAAAGTAGTAAAGAACTCTAACCAATCATGGCCAACTTGACCCCAGTTTCGATGTAAATCCTGAAAGTTAGTTTAAGTTAGATCCACTTCTGGTATACTCCTGTACAATAAATAAAAAATTTATCACGAAATTATTGAAATTATTTTTCAAAAACTGATAAAAAATATTGACATTTACATGACCTAAATCGGTTGTCAAAGTGACTGTCTTTTGTTCACTGGATGTAAAAGTCTTTTATAATACAGAACAAAAAGACTTTTACGTTCAGTAATTTTTGATTAAAGAAGAGGTCACAAAGTAGACAAAATTTTCTTCGAGTTTCCGCTAATATGGAGCTGTGAAGTTTTCAAAAAAACGTTGTTTGAAACTCGATTGCGAAATTCTTTTGCATTCTGGAATGCAAAAGTAGCATTTTGCAATCTAGAATCAAAAATAACTATTTGAACTCCATTACCGATACGTAGCATGAAAAAACTCAGCTCTATTTTGGTTGTCTTTGTGAAAGGGTTGCTTCATTTTATATTATTTTTTCAACAGGATGGGAGGTCTACACAGGTGTAACAATTCTCGAATGACAAAAAATCGGGGAAAAAAATGTGCATAGCTAAAATTGGTATGAAGAATCTGCTTACAGATCGCAATACTCCGGAAGTAGAACCAACCTAACCTAACTTTCAAAATTTAAATGGATACTGGGGTCAAGTCGGCCATGATTGGTTAGAGTATATAAATATAAATAACTTTTGTAGGAATATCTCTTGCCGATTTCACAATAAACAGATAAGAAAAGTTCACTTCTCAGTAGATGTAAAAACTCAAGTTTTATCTTTAAAAAAAACTCCTACAAAAGTATTGAAGAACTCTAACCAATCATGGCCAACTTGACCCCAGTTTGGATGTAAATCCTGAAAGTTAGTTTAGGTTAGATCCACTTCTGGTATACTCCTGTACAATAAATTAAAAATTTATCACAATATTATTGAAATTATTTTTCAAAAACTGAAAAAAAATTTGACATTTACATGACCTAAATCGGTTGTCAAAGTGACTGTCTTTTGTTCACTGGATGTAAAAGTCTTTTACAATCTAGAACAAAAACAACTTTTACGTTCAGCAAATTTTTATTAAAGAAGAGGTCACAAAGTAGACAAAATTTTCTTTGAGTTTCCGCTAATGGAGCTGTGCTGTTTTCGAAAAAACGTTGGTTGAAAGTCAATTGCGAAATTCTTTTGCATTCACGAATGCAAAAGTAGCATTTTGCAATCTAGAATCAAAAATAACTATTTGAACTCCATTACTGATACGTAGCATGAAAAAACTCAACTCTATCTTGGTTGTCTTTGTGAAAGGACTGTTTCATTTTATATAATTTTTTCAACAGGATGGGGGGTCTACACAGATGTAACAATTCTCGAATGAAAAAAAATCGGGGGAAAAATGTGCATTGCTAAAATTGGTATGAAGAATCTGCTTACAGATCGGAATACTCCGGAAGTAGAACCAACCTAACCTAACTTTCTAAATTTAAATCGATACTGGGGTCAAGTAGGCCATGATTGGTTAGAGTTTATTAATACAAATAACTTTTGTAGGAATATCTCTTGCTGATTTCACAATAAACAGGTAAGAAAGGTACACTTCTCAGTAGATGTAAAAACTCAAGTTTTATCTTTAAAAAAACTCCTACAAAAGTATTAAAGAACTCTAACAAATCATGGCCAACTTGACCCCAGTTTCCATGTAAATCCTAAAAGTTAGCTTAGGTTAGATCCAGTTCTGGTATAGTCCGGCCTCTACCACGACTTTAGTACAAAAATTCTTCCTGTATGTTAATTAAAATGAATTAAAAATTTCCCACGTTACTGAAATTGCATTGAATTACAGTAACTGTAAGCTACTTCTTTAAGTGCCCACTTTCCGATACGCTGATGCAAAAATCCTTCAATGTTCACTTTTTTAACAAAAGTATTGGTAGATTGTTCTTTATGATTCTGTTTCCCAGAATATTTTGTCATCGCGACGGAGCTTTGTCCGTACTCTCTTGAAATGACTCTATTATTTTAAACTGATCCTTAAATGTATTGAACTAGCACATAAGAAGCTTCAAGCATAAAACACTGTGTCAACACAGACGCTGTGCGGCATAGGAAAAGGTTTGGCATTTGGGCCCTAATAAAATGAGAAACACAAAAATATTCATAACCGAAACAACGCAAACCCAACTAAAGCAAAATTTCGCAATAGAAAAGTCCATATACCTTGTAATCCACACTGAGCAGCGTAACTATCGTGAGTAAGACAGAAGGGGAAATACGAACACCGACATACTTTAAAATGTTTAATAGATTTCTCGTAACTAAAAATACAATCTACAGTATGGGTTCGTTACAATTTCTAGACAATAGCACAGCTTACAAAACATACGACTCATCCAAGAAGCACCAAACTGTTCGACTGAATTGAAAAGACGCACGACGCACAAATATGTTTGATAAACTGCCCTACTGGATAACTTCATATATTATATAAAAATCTTCAATTTTGTACTGCAAAATATTGTAGTAAAGTGCTAATAATATTATACTCGTGTAGTACTTTGTAAAACTTCCAAACTTTAAGTAGGTACACCAACCGAAGCGGAAGAAACAATATTAAATTACCTAATCGAATTCAAAGTTAATAAATAGAAGAGATCAAATTTAGAGAGATTAAATATACCTAAACATATAAGTAGTTAAATATATGTACACTTCTAAAATTAAATTCAAATGACGCTCAATTTCGAACACGGAAATCTGAGACACAGGAAAGCCAATGCAACCAATCACGCTGCGAGCAGCTCAGAGTGTTGGTCATTGGACGAAGGCGCTATTTGTGAAGCTAAATCACATTCGGACAGAAGTCTGTAGCCCACACCCCTCGGGTCTACGGTTTCCCGCTCCACGACTGCATGAAAGCAACCCCAATGTGTTAGTAACATGCCAAGTATGAAAATGATCAAGGCAACCAGGCAACTATAACCATCAAAACAGCAAGTTTAGTTTTTTAATTTTCAAGTTCAAGCTCAAGTGTAGCAATTGCGTGTGTATGTCAAGTTTGTATCTGATTCACTGTACAAATGAAAATTCAGGAACTACAGAACATAACCTCAATTTCACGAGTAGTTTAAAGAACTGTCATTACGACGTTATTAGTTGCCTGGCTTCCTCAATTACCACACACCAAGAGACATACAGAGATGAGATGAAAAAGCAAACATTATCTACAAAGAATAATACAAACAATTCAAATTTACAAGCAGGAATAACTTAAGCCGGCCGTTCTCGTTGTTCTCGGGAACAAGAACGCCCGGCCGCAGTGTGCGCAAGACTCGATATCTGACTGCACCGAACAGGGCGCGAGTGTACGCTGAGATTACACACAAACAAACTAGCTCCGTACACGAATACTCAACAAAGGCTAGAATTTAAACCCTAACAATTTCGGCTAGTTCGAGCGATTACGACTCCTCTTGACTCTGTGTCTGACCGACTTTGCTAAATAACAGAGGGCACTTACCACTGTCCCAGTCATCTTCGTCGTTGTAGTCGTCTTCAGATGTGTCCGCTTCTGAACTTTCACTGGGCGTGTCCTGGGGGAGACTCGACGCTTCCCGCGAGGGGGCCACTAGCCAGCTAGGGGGCCCTGGGTTTTTTGATGGAACTCGGTGCAGCAGTAACGTGACCTGTAAGCATTAAAGAGTGGAAACTTAGCACTGATTTACTATAAAATGGAGAAGTTAGGAGCAGTCGAAGCCAACATTAATTTTTTTCTGAATTTCAATCCTCAGTTTTCACTAAATAGTTGTTACTAAATGCAAAGAAAAATTACTTTCATATTATTTAATTATTTCAATGTTTTTAACTCATCACATAAAAACCTTTGCGACACTGTATCTGTTCAAACTATTGCTTTCCCATCAGATAAGACAATGAAGTGAACTCATGCGGATACAAAAGTGTGTTCAATGAGAATATAAAAACTAGCACACGACGTGTGCCAATTAAACTGTTTGTATACAAGACTCGGCTTTAGTGTAGGTTTACTGGGTCACGTTGCAGTACTATAAGGAAGCTTTATGCAGACTGCGGCATTATAATACTATCACTAGGTCAGATTTCACACCGGCGAAGTATTTTTATGCAAACTTCGTGTCTTGTGCCTATACCAATTCTAGGTTTTGAGTTCAAAAACAGCAAACATGACACACATTCAGTTATATATAAGGACTTGTAATTATTTACTATTTCAATATACTTCTAAACTCTGAGATGTATTCATTTGTGACCAGACACAGGCTACAATTGTCTAAGAGGTAGTTAGGCCGGGCTACTCCAGTCACAATCTTATATCAAACAAAACTTTCCCCTCCTTCAGTAAAACAACCTGGTTATATAATTATATAATTTGTGTTCCGAAGTGCGTCCTGAACGAGTGCAAGAAGTAATCCACGGAACTATGCAAATCGAAGGCATACATAAATTCAAGAAGCACCATGGGCAGTATCTTTCTGCACAAACTTCGAAAAACAGAATATGAGAAGCCCTTCACCTCTCCTCGAATCAATATGAGGATATTAGAACGATTGTTCGTTTTAAAAACTTTAAAAAATAATTCAGTAAACTGAAACAATCATATCATTCCATACCGTTTTTTGAGCACCACCTGCCAATACCTCTAAACTTCCACATCGTTCTTTCCCAACAGGTTCTATTATTCATATCAGGAGCTTTCTGTAATTCTTAAAACATTCAATTTTGAGGCATTCATTTAACTTACGGTTATAAATAGTTCTCATCGAAAAAAATCTAGATTTTTCATATTTTTGGTTTCTATATTTTCAGTGATAGTTAGATGTGTCGCGATTACCGTGTGTAGGAATACGTCACACGGTGCTGCTTAAAATGTATAAAACAGTATCTAAAAGTACATATTTTCAGAGATTTCTACTTCAAGACGAATCAGTGATTAACGCAGAATGAGGAGTGATAAAGTTTGCGAAAGAAAGTTTGTAGTTTGAGCGCATTTTAAAGAAACATATTCGATAAAACGGCCGAGTCAACAAGAGACAGTCCGCGAGAAGTCCGGGTAAGAACGCACTCGCAATTCACGTACGCAGGCTTTTCAAACTGACTAGGGGCGAATCACCAACATTGATAACAAAAAAAATAGCCGAAAGATGTTTGGAACACAAGGAAAACAAGATATTATCGTGATACATCAGTGGATGGGAAAAGAATGAGGGAAGACGCCGTTACAGATTTCTCCCAATAGAGCACGAAAACAAGTGGACACCATTAGCAAGCATAGAAGAGCTAAAAGAGATGATGAAGCAAATGATAGAGAAAATTAAAGGAGTTAGAAGGGAACAGCAAGAATATAGAGAGAAAATAAAGCAACTTAGAAACAAAAACGGAAAATTAAAAGAAAAAGTGGAAACACTAGAAAGATCGAGAAGATTGAAAAAAAAAAACAAAAGAAAAATAACATATTAATTAAAAGTGTAGCATGTAACCGAGAAAATTTAAAAAAGTGCAAAGTATCAAACACCTATGGCAGTGGCAAAGTTCAATAAATGGGAAGACAAACTAAAGGTGATGGAAAACAAAAGAAATTTAAAGGGGAAAACCTTATATATTATAAAGATAGCCCTCTACTAAAAAAGGGTTTTCATCATAATAAATAAATAAACTAGGGCAAATCACCACAATTTACAAATTAAATAGAATAGTTTCAATAAAGAATTTCTGTGTATTTTCAGGGCTTATTAAAATGATGTTATAATTAATATTTGCTAAATAAACGGTTTATTGCTCTTTCTATTTTATTCATTTGCAATCAAATAAAATAAAGCTCTGGTCTAACATGAGAAAAACTCTTTTTCGAAAGGTTAGGTCTTAACACTTGTATTGCAATTACTTTTGAGCAGGACAGATTAATCTTCAAAGTGACATCAAAACAGATATATAGCTTCTACAAAAATAGCGTAATTTGAAGTCAAATAACCATTAGGTACTTTCCTACTTTCTTAGGTAGGTTTCCTGCGCGAGTGAAGCCGCGGGCAAAAGCTAGTAATACATATAGCTATAAAAAATATGTTAAGTAACTTTTTGTTTATCAATTTGGTGTTGATCAGGGACTGTTGAAAGTTGACAGGTGACTGATAAACCTAGTTGAAAACAGCTGATTGAAGTAAGAATTTGTACAGCAGATACAAAAACAAAAGACATTCGCTTAAACACGTAACAATGAAGTAATTTTTACATTCAAGAGACCTTTATACAATGTGTTCAAAAAGAAATTACATAAGGGTTGACCATGGAAAATAAAACTAATGTCGACAGCAAGCTTTAGAGACAACAGTTAATGAATTCTAAAGCTTGCTGTTGACGTTACTTTTACATTCCATGGCCAACCCTTATCTAATTTGTGTTTGAACACACCGTATAAGAAACGGGCAAAAATACGTATTTCATAAAATTACTGTCAATTCTTGACAATTAAATTGTTCAGGATGCTTTAATTTTTTACTTCAAATTTCAAAATCTTATCAACATCTTTAATAATACCTATTGATTTTAGTTTAGGGCAATAGAAGATCTGAAATTACGTAAATTTGGTCACTATGCACTGTTCTTTTAAAAAACTAAATGGAATTTTGTGTAAAATCATTAAGAAGCCAATATTTGAATGCCTTGTAATTAGTATGAGGGTTGAGGATTTTGCATGTTTCGTCCGTCAACGCAGCACCCTGTATAATGTAAAAAAGTAATGTTGGATGAGGTGAGCGGAATTATAAGAAAGTCATGATTTTTGTAAGACGCTATTCCAAATTTGTAATAATAATCGAAGCTAACATGCTGCAGCAGTCCGTAAAAATTATGCACTAGTGGCAGTATACAAAGCAGCATATGAGCATTACAAGACAAGAAAGCAACAAAAAATGGATATTTTACAAAATGTTCAATGCAAGAATGCGGTAAACGTATATGGCGTTTTTAAATTGAATTAGTAGTATACCCCATACTGCATTTTTGAGTCAACCAGGCATGGAATTTTGCAATTAGGTACATTTTATTTGTGTGTTTTAGGCTGTTTAATTGTTATCGGATTTTGGCCGTCTAGTTCAATTCCTCACTCAAAAACGTAATTTTCTGGACAACGCCTTTAACAATTGCGCGGCAATATAACCCTACGTTAGTACATTGTTTAAAATAAGAAAATTGAAATGAATAAATAATTATTATGAACCAATATCGTCTAATGAAGCTATTTTAAATTATATTTTTACCGTAGGTATTGTAATCTATAATGTACTTACAGCAAATATAGTTTTAGCGTCTTACACTTAGCATCTCCCACAATAAATATTAGTGTCACTATTGCAAGCTACAGACCACATCTACATACACGTACTAATGCTCGTGCACACGTCGCGTCGTACAAAATGCAAAAGTTGCTGTTATTCGATTCATCAGAAGAAATAATAAATAAGGCTTATATTGTTCCGGGAATACCCTACTGCGATTTGCTTAATATGTAACTTAATAAGACCTTAATTATTTTTTTGCGTTCTGGAGATTTGGCACCCGATCGAAGTCAGTAATTCAGTAATTGAAATACCACAAAGTAATTCAATTACCTCGAGTAATTTCAACTACCACAGGTAATTCAAATACTTGTAAAGTAATTTAAATACTTTAGAGTAATTTAATTACACAAAAGTAATTGATTAATTGAATGTAGTAATTAATTACTTTCAAAAAGTAATTTTCAAGTACTTTTTAACAAAAATGGAAATTCCCAATTACAATTACCACATTTTGAAAAGTAATTCAATTCCAAGGCAAATCAACAAAAAGGAATTTAATTAAAAAGTAATTAATTACTGCCCAGCTCTGACTGTAATGGTTAAGGACTTAGAAAAGATAGGCTACTGTTAAAAATGTAGCATGGAAAATTCCATACGAGAAAAGGAAAAGAGGAAAGCCAAGAAAAATATGCAGTAAGACTGCAATTGACAATAAGGAACGAAAACAAATTAAAATTTGGAAGAAAATCGCAAGGAACAAAAAGAAATGGAAAAACTACACCAAGCAATAGGCCTAAACGCCCTGTAAAGACCAAATATGTATACATTTTACAATTCTTAACAATCACTCATGTATCTTAAAAAATAAAGGTTTCTAAGTGTGCACTTAACATTCTATGATAAAGGCATCAGATCATCAGATCAGGTAACGCACATTATCAATGACATAATCATACTAATCTATGCTACTATAAGCCGTTCACGATCTTTTTGGGTCAGGTGAGGCTATGACCATCTAGTAATTTTGTTGGCAGAACCTCTGTTGCAACTCAACTCCCTCATGGAAATTGACACTTTTTGTGTTAGGTTAGGTTGTTTTCAATTTAAGGTTATATTTTCTGAATAGGTACATTGTTGCCGAATTTCTCTTTAAATTTAAGGATAAAAAATTGAAATGATTTGACAATTGACGACAGAAACGAAAATAAGAACTAATGCATAAAAAAAGCATTCAATATTAATGCTTATTGCAATTTGGATAAGAATTGTGTAAATGCTATGAATATGCCACTTTATTTTACATGATTGCTTGCTTGCTGGTGTAGAAGGATAAAGACGTCACAAACTCATGCCAAATAAATTCAGTAGAGCAATCGAGTAATATAGTCTTATAGAAATTAACATGTGAAAAATGTAAATATCTTGTCAAACGGATGGCTTGCTGATTTTACTTTATGTTGATTTTCACATCTGCCGCCACATAACATTTCTACACTAAAATAGTAATAAATAGGTAAGTAGTAAATTATTGTACATTACGCTGGATTGTTTTTCCTTTCCAAAATTGAATTTTTTAACGTACAGCAAATATATTCCCTAGTCTGGACATGAACTCGTGTTCTTTTAAATCTGGTTTGTCCTTTTTAACTTGGAAGTAACATCGTTTAATGGAAATTTTTTGTTGTAACAAAATTATTTTGGGAATTTAACTTTTCACTTGACGGAAATTAAAATTATTTTTACGCACTTGATAAATCATTTATTTTTTACGAATATTAAAATAATAAATCTGGCAACGTGGTGGCAAGAAAATGTCGAAGAGACACTGACAGCTAAAAAAGTTGCATCCGCTACATCACCGAATCAATTAGTCCAACATGAAAAGAAACAATCATAGCCAACTCTGTTCCAAAAAGGTCGTGAACGGATAATAGCCATCAACTTTAGAAAAAATAGGAAATATGCTTTATAAGTAAGAAACTTTGGTGTTCAAATGGAACAGTATAGGCAAAAAAGCCTCTTATAGTCAGCCACATATGTTGGCGCACCGTGGTTACTCGTTTTGTATTTTTTAACCTAACCTAACAGAATTTAATTGAAGAAATTAAAAACTGTTGACCTGTGGATACTTTAGTATTGGAAAGACATGTTTAACAACTTTATTTAAGAAGAATTTGTTTCAGTTGATAATAAGGATAACACTGAAACCACAGAGTTTTTAATTAATGACCAAATTGTGGCACACGTGACACCAGCAACCCTGGAAGTTTGTGTTGATGAAAATAATGATGAGGATGGATCTAATGAAGTGTAGAATGCATGTTTTTCTATTTTGCGTTTAGAATAAATCCATTCTAGCACCCGAATGACGTCATTTGAGTGTTAGAATAAGTTGCTATGAAATTCCGTCATTCGGGTGTTAGAATAACTCCATTCTAGGACCCAAATGACATCATATAACCTCAAAACAGAAAACATTTTTATTTTATAAAATGGTATAAAGCGGCAAAATAGAATTTTTTTTATAAAACATACGTTGCAGAAGGTCCTTCAAGCACTCATTTGTTCCTCAACTTGCCGCTACGCGGCTCGTTTTGGAATTTCAAATTTGTGCTTGAATAGATGCCTTCTGCAACTTGTATTTTAATATACTATTCTACAGTGCCAGAAATTATACAAAACATTGCAGATACTAAAAATTGTTTGCAATCGAATGACGTCTAGAAAACATTGGAAAGTTTTGGCCCGGCTGATAGCACCCTGTAACGGCTCTTACTAGGATTACGGCCCAGTTGTCCCGAAGTAACGGGTAACACTCCAACCCGCACCAGACTGGCGTGGAATGTTTAAGTCTAACACCTTCATATGAAAACACAATAAAAAAAAACAGGACTCAGTGCCCGGCAGGGTGAGATGCTATGGTCAAGGTAGTGACTACAAGAACAGGCATAGGTACCTGGGTAGGGCCAGGCAATCCAAGGAAGAATTAAATTAGATAAAATGGGATATTGTAGGCATAAGCGAGACCAAAAGAAGAAAAGAAGAATCTCTTGAATTGCCAGGACATCTATTATTTACAAAAGAAATGGACAAATATAGTAGACATGAAATACATCTCAAAATAGAATTATCCGTAAATAAAAATTATCACTCATCATGATGACGTAGAAGAATTTAATAAAAAGTTAATGAAAGCAATAACCACAAATAAAACTAATTGTACCATGGTAATAGGGTATTTCAATGTCACGAGAGAGCAAAAAGAAGACCAGTTGAGAGTTGTATAAGAGACCACGGCGTAGAAACTAGAATTAGAAGGGGAAGAACTTCACTAAATTTCCTATAACAAAAGAAGTGCTATGCAATGAACATTTTCTTTCAAGACTTAAACCAGAAATGGACATGGGTAGCCCCAAATGGTGTAATAAAAGACCAAATAGATTATCTAATTACAACACACAAGTGCATAATAAAAGACGTATCTGTCCTAAAGCATTTTAACACAGGCAGTGATTACAGAATAGTAAGAGTAAGAGTACTTGTAAACACCAGATACAAAAGAAAAAGTTATTTAAAAATCAAAGCCAAGTAATAAAATACCTACACACTAAAGCCCTGAACACACGGGATTCCGTTTCCCAGATTCGGTATGCGGAATACAGAATCTGAGTCTGTTCAGACACGACGACTGAATCTCAGACGCGGGCCTTCAGTCACTTGCAGTGCCGTGCTGTTATGGACCTAGCATTGCTGTTCTTTGTTTCTGTCGAATTAGTCTAGAAGTGCTGTATTTAAAGTCAGGGATTGGGCTCTATGATCGTTGTATAGTAAGGAACGCCTTGCTTATTCGATTTAAATAGAAGTTGCAGAAAATCTGCTACGCCTATGATATGATATCATATGTTCTGGCTGGCAAAAGTAGGCGAGTCCAGGCCGTGGTACACGTGGACTCATATCCTCTATATGCTCCAATGGTAAATCGGTATCCGAGATACAGAATTTGTCGCCGGTGGCCGAAATGGAGAGATAAGGAAAATCGGCCGCCGGCGACACATTCTGTATCTCGGATACCGATTTACCATTGGAGCATATAGAGGATATGAGTCCACGTGTACCACGGCCTGGACTCGCCTAATTTTGCCAGCCAGAACATATGATATCATGTCATAGGCGTAGCAGATTTTCTTCAACTTCTATTTAAATCGAATAAGCAAGGCGTTCATTACTATACAACGATCATAGAATGTAGATTATTTGACAATGAAAAATTTATTAGCTTAGTAGAGCCCAATCCCTGACTTTAAATGCAGCACTTCTAGACTAATTCGACAGAAACAAAGAACAGCAATGCTAGGTCCATAACAGCACGGCTAGTGATGTGGGTTGGGTAAATACCCAGTGGGTAGGGTATTTATAAATAGGTATTTACCTGGGTATTTACCCCTGCCTCGGGTAAATACCTAAAAACTGGGTATTTATAAAATTTTTAATAGTTACAAAACTAAGCTAATTTTTACACACCTAGCGCATTATTGACTCCAAAAGATGGAGGACTTCATGCACAATTTATATATAATATAAACCATTTCATCTAATGCTAATTTAAGATTAATAATAAATGTGAATTGATAAATAAAAAACAATAAAATAAACTTGAAGAAGACCACAAGTGTGGTCAAAATGTAGTTTAAAAGAAAAATTACCATTTTAAGCTGACCTAAAAATTTATCGTTTACAGAAAAAAAATCGCAATGGATCTGTTACAGACTTTTGAGAACCACTGGCTAAATCGGAAAGAGTACATTAACCTATTGCACCAAATGTAATTGAAATTCTCAGGCAAGTGGTTTTTGCTCCTGCATTTTATCTAAATTCGGTCTTATCGGAATCACCAGTGCAAACTTAAGTTCATAGAAATTAATTTCAGTTACCAATCAGTTTAAGCCACTAACTGTTTACATTTTTTCTGGCATTATTACTAATTTTTGATCTGTAGTTTACTATGCAAAGTTGTTCTGTTTGAGGTTTTCTACCTACCCTTTAGTTTACCCTGTACTACTTATATGTACATTTGTACTTATTAAGAAACAATCTTAATTAAGGCAAAGAACATCACAAATTATATAACGAACATTATATATTTTGGGCAGTAGATGTTCTTAGTGCAGCTATTTTATTCTACATTTTTTTATAATTCGAATAGAGCACCTTGACTTACCAATCAAAATCATACTGGTTATATTAGTTTTATGATGTTTGTAATTCAGGCCATAAATACCCCTTTAAATACCCATTTTGGGTATTTACCCGGGTAAATACCCCGGGTATTTACCCCTAATAATAAATACCTCGGTAATTTCCATCACTAAGCACGGCACTGCAAGTGACTGAAGGCCCGCGTCTGAGATTCAGTCGCCGTGTCTGAACAGACTCTAAAAGCACAAGTTGACAAGTATCAAATAGAAATAAAAAACCAAAATATCACTAATATATAATCCATTTACTCCTTTTTTGCATGAAGGTTGGCCTTGGATTTTTGTTTTTATGTTGCACATGAACAGAACCGTAATCTTAATTTTGTTGTATAACCTGCATAACCTCCCTATAAATTTACTGTCACTTGACAGAACATAATATTGTTGCCAGATGAACTGCTTACTTTGGTTATACTACAGTGCCTTTATCTAGACTCGAGATCTCGAATGTTTTAAGTACTGCTAAACGTAAAACACGTGTATCACAGGCGACTCTGATTACGAATTTAAATAAACACCCGTTACAAATTTGCCTATATGATGGCTGGGACGTGGTTTAGTTGTATTGTGGCCACTGTCTAAATAAAGGCACTGTAGGTTATACCACTCCCTCTAAGATCAACCAATGAAAAACGGCAAAATACATAGTTACGCATGTACTAACTTTTAATAATGTACACAGCAACTGTGATAATCACATACCTTCCTGACTAATAAGTGATAGTCACATGCCTTCACAAACATCGCATTATCTGCTGTCAGTACAATTGTCATGGCAACCACACTAACTGTACTTTTAATATTTATAAATAAACTGTTCAAACATTGTTTATTGACTCGTGATATAATCTAGCCGAATGCAACTCGTGTCTTCTTGATTATCAATCATTTCTGTTTCCACTAGATAAATTGTTTTAGGCCAAACAATATATCTCGTGTAAACAGAAATGATTATTTGATAATCAAGAACCCACTAGTTGCATTATACAGGGTGTCCCTAAAAAGGAGGTCACATATTCCTTGAACAAAAATATGATGATTTAACTCAACTTACCTATACCGGGTGACAATGAAACTACTACCCACGGCGGCATTTCGAAACGGCTACAAATATGCAATTCGGTATGTCGATAGGGTTGAAAATACTTGTCAAAATGCAATTGTTTTTAAAAACCATAGCAACCTCTGTCCTGGCCTACTCCGTTTTTCCGTAAAATACAAACAAATAGGAATTACGGCATATGTTTAAGCAAGAACTATTAATTTTAGACATGGGGTATGTTAGACAAAAGTTATTGAAAATTGTTCAGTCATAAAACGAGAAAATATATAGGGTATCCCATTTAAAATAACAAAGTCAAGGTCATTTCCGGTAAAACCGAAAACGACATTCAATTGTTCACAATTTTCAACCCTATCAACATACCGAATTGCATATTTGTATCTCAAGCCGTTTCGAAATGCCGCCGTGGGTAGTAGTTTCATTGTCACCAGGTATACACAGTTGCTTAGTTTAGCAGCTAGAGGGCTTTGAAACTTTTTAAACATTTTTAACCCCCTGTATAATCACTAGATACCAATTTTTTTTTCTGAATAGTTACTTTAATTTAGAAGCTATTTCCTCTCTAAAAAAATTTTTGTCGGGTAAACGGTTTAGCCACAAAATAGTTTGTAAATTAAAGTAACTATTCAGAAAGAAAAATTGGTAGTGATTATACAGGAGGCTAAAAAAATATGGATGGATAATATAATTTATTGTGACGAAGTTTTTCAACACCCTGTAATTTTCGAAATTAGGGTTTATTCTTCAAAAAGTTGTGGTTTACTGGTACAAACGCATGGCCAAAAAATGAATAAAATTTGAAAAATTTAAAAAAGTTTTTAAAGCCCTCTAGCGGCTAAACTAAGCAACTTTGTATATAGGTAAGTTGTTTTAAATCGTCATATTTTTGCTCAAAGAATATATGGTTAACGGATTGACCTCCTTTTTAGGGACACCCTGTATATGATAGTACAAGTGGAGAAATAATAAAAATCTGACGTATTGTAAGACCTTCCACGTAATTTATTAAAAATGTATCTAATTACACAATTATTGAAACTGGATACATACATAAAAATTATTGAGTTCCATTTTCTATTCTGTTTAAATATGGCAACTTTGTATTTGAAGGTAGTTTGTAATGTTTTCTAACCTAAAAGCATCTGGTACCCATAACCTCAAATGTAAACGTCGTTTAAACAGAACAAAGTAATTTTACGCAGCTAAATTGGGGAAACTGTCAGAGCCAACCTTCATGCAAAAAGGATGTGAACGGGATATGCTGACCAAAAACACTTACAAAATAGCTGGAATTAAGATAAAACACAAACTACCACAGCCAGATGAAACAAAATTGGAAATTTTCAAAAGAAAGTGCAACGTTTGCAAATTAAATAATAGAAGTTTTGTACCTTCTCATTAGACAACCTATGTAGATGACAAGTATATTTTTAACATGTCTGAGTGATAAGTCAATAAGTTAATATTTACGTAAGTATGAGGGTTTTAACAAGGTTGGCAACTTATTTAGTTCCCATAATGAAACAAGAGAAACGCGAATTGAAAATAATGAAAGTAAATATTGGTGTACAAAATCACTACTTAGCAAATTTTGTTATGGGCTGAGACCCCATTTTGTTGGATTTACGTACACGAAGTCGCTAGCGGTTCTCCTGTGAGGCATTCACAATCATTCCAAGAGAAAAATGTAATGTTTACATAATAGCCCAAATGACACATTAAGAGGTAAGAATAGTGCAGATTGTCACAAAAATTTTATAACATGTTTCTCTACAGCTTTTTATAGCAGTCGAATACTTTTGTACAATAGATGAAGTATTTCTTTGTGAGCAATTTGATGTGATTAGAATATGTTGGTGTTCTGATCGATTTGTCATTGCAAAAGATCCTGTCAACTGGTCATTCACGAGCAGATGTATCACTAGTTCCAGACCTGTGACAGAAGTTTAGGCGAATTGTAAAAAGAGTAAATTTTAAATAATTGAGTTTGAGAAATATTTTGACAGTTGAATATAAAAAGTTGACAGAATTCACAGTAAATATAACTTTGCGAACAATTTTGTAATAAAATTTATTGATACGAAACTTTGGAAACTTTTAAGTATTATTACATATCAAAAACAATATATCGGAATTGTCACATAAAGTTATCCAATTTATTCTAAAATTTGACATATACAATTTTTTAGGGATTGACTGATACAGGTTTTTTTGGCCGATACCGATATATTCTTATTGCTCTCTCCCACTACTTTTTGACGACATGCATGCACGTGTGCGCCGCTGCTTGCTGGATTCGGGCGGGGTAATCCCCCAAATGCGAACTCATGGTTAGGTTTGTTTATGCAGGTGTTTTCTTGTCACTTTGTTATAATAACGCAGTTTAACACAATCACTTTTAAATCGTGGCGTATTAGTTAGTATTGTTAACAATTTCTGATGATGCATAGTGATGTGAGCTTGAAAAGTTTCATGAAAAGTTTCAGTGAAAAGTTTCAGTGAAAAGTTTCAAATTTTCTGAAACTTTTCAAATTTATAAGTTTCACATGTTTCAAAAATTTCCAAAAGTTTCATAAGTTTCATAAGTTTCAAAAGTTTCTTATAAGTTTCAAGTCAGTATTACAGATTGCTAGTGAAGTCAAAACAAAGCAACCTAAAATACATGAAATTGATGATGATGAAGAAGAAGAACTTAGATTTACAGACTCGAAAGAGTCGGATGCTTCTCTATCTCAAGATGAGGAATTAATGAAAGACTATACGTTAAATATGGCAGAAGTTAGTAGTGACGAGGTAACAACTGATGACTATGGTTACACTGAATTAGAAAATAATGAATAAAAATAGGTTTAAATAGTAAATACTAATTTTACTTATATATGTTATTTTTAAAAACTGTGTCTTGTAATTTTATAATTTCTAACCCCTTTTAAGTAAAATTAATGTTCTGTTTAATTATTATATATTGGTATTACTGTATTAGATACTTTAAAATGCTGAAAGCTACTTAAATGTACAGGAATTCTAAAAGTTTCACAAGTTTCATAAGTTTCAAGGTTTTCATGAAACTTTTCATGAAACTTTTCAAAATTATAAGTTTCATGAAACTTAACATCACTAATGATGCAGGACTGAAATGGCACCGCCTGATCAAATGTTTTTGCTGATGCAGTAAATTCCAGAAGTGAGGCGAAGTTGGAAGGTATTTTGCTGCATGGGGAAACACATTTTATCGGTGCTTAATATTTTTACATTGGTAATAGTTTACAAAAATTGAATTTTCAACATTAGTTAGTAGTTATTTTTGATACTCCACATTGTTTACATCAGGGCTGTCCAACATGTGGCCTGTGGGCCGCATGCGGCCCCGTCAGGATATTTTTGCGGCCCGCGGATCAAATTCCCTTGAGTCCACCAGTCCTGATCCTGTCCTCTCCTTTTCTACCTGGGCTCTCCGGTCTGACACGCTAAACTGTCTAACGGAGGCCTCCAACCCTTACCAGACCAGGCTTCAAGAGAGATGACGTGTTGTACTGTCAGCCCGAGAAGTTCAAATTTTCCGCTAGAGCAAGACTGCTAGAATTCAATTTTACCTTGATTGTTGAACTTTTTTTGGAAAATCGAATTCCTGAGGCTTTAACTCTGTCTTAATACGCTGTACTATCTTGCAGGGCCTACTGCTTAAAAGCCATTTCCGACCGCCTAATTTTTAAACGCAAATCCCGGCCCCCCGAGAGATAAAATACTCCTCATAACCTCATTTTATTAATAATTAAACCTGTAACCTGTAGAAATCGCAGCCTCCACCCCACTTGTGAGCGGCTAGAGTATTGTAGCCGCCATAAACTCACATGCAGGGCCCCTTTTTGGTAATTAAAAGGAGTTCGATTCCGCAGCCCGCAAATTCCCTACCGGGGGAATGTCAACATCATTTTCCGGCTTAAGGCGAATAAGTTCCATCTGCAGGAGTTGACACCGCGTTCGCTCCAAGAACGACGCCGAAGGTACCAGCAACCTCTGCACCAGGATTAAGGCACTAACGCCCGCCCCAGGTAACCCTTAAAATCGCTAAATACGCCGGAAAATTACAGATTAAAATCACTGCTGAGTGGAAGGTGGAAGTTTGCAGGAACAAAAGACTTACTCAGCCCATTTCCCGAAGAATCGGCGTGCGTACCGGCGGACTACCAATAGGGACCCGCAACACTCGCCGGTGCATTGGGTTGCAGCTCGACCCACGAAACCATACACCGTTCCAGAAAAACGTTAATTTTAAATAATGTACAACTCAGATTTATTTTTAATTAATAATTGTAACTAGCTAAAAACATTATATTTGTTTTGGTAATTATCTGGTGTTTTACCTAATCGAATATATACTTGAGTAAACGTATTTCTCCGATTTGAGCTTAACCCGAAGGGTAAATCTTTGACGTCCTTAGTAAGGGGGTGAAACGTCACATCTCTATACGTAAATTTACATTAATTGATGTATTTTTTTCTTTTGTCAGTATCTCAAGAACGGAAAGGAACTAACTTAAAGTGAATAGGATTTTTTTGGTTTAGAATCACTTCTAGAACACACGGTGTAAGTTTGTCGGTTACCTCAGGGAACATGCTGTATATCTCTTTTATGTTTCAATGCTTTTTGTAATGTAACCTAAGCTTCTTGAATAAAGAAAAAATAGTATTAAAACATACACGTTTTGTATTTATTACAAATTACTCACAAAGTCGGATACGACACATTTTAAGATGCGGCCCTCGTAACCATCAAATTTTTTACAGTGGCCCTTGGGTCCCTTGAAGTTGGACAGCCCTGGTTTACATTATGTTGTTAATTTCTTATAATGAATATTAAATATTGAAAGGAAATTTATTTTTGCTGATATATTGGCAAAAAGGAAGGGCGATATGACCAATACCGATATATCCCTAATTTGGCCGATACTGATTATCGGTATCGGTCCATCCCTAATTTTGGCTAGATCATTTTATTTTGTTAGAGATATAATTATTTACATGCGCTAAATCATTTATTTAATTGCTACTATACATATGCTTCAATATTCTACATTAAATTACTGATGTTACATTTTCTTATAATTGATTACCGTGGTAACAAATACTAGGGGTTCTATCATAATATTTGAAAATTAAAAATATTTTAAGTATGCATTGTACTCGATTTGAATATTTTTGAGATAAGTTTTAATAGCTCGATTTGGTTGTATTGACCCAACTGAATGTCGTTTTCATGGAAACAACATATTGTAACGATCTTGCAATCAAGCAGCTGCAAACGCGTGAGGCACAGCCGCCAAGAGACGACCTTGGGGCCAGCTGCGGACGAATGAGTCATTGTTCCGGAGCTTCGGGAAGCGGCCTTGGACCCAGCTGCGGAGGGATGAGTCATTTTCCAGGTGATGCGAGAGCGGCCCCGATGCGGTGCGTCATGCATGTGTCTGGAACTTCGAAGAAATTTCGCGGCGTTTCTGGAACCTCTCCCCAGCGAATATAAATACACGGCCGTCTGAATTCAGCGCAGTGCTCCGGCAGTTCTCATCAGACTCGAAGCGCGTAATATAAATGAACCCGTATATATAACCACATAAATCCTTAATGTTTAAGTCCCGAATTCAGCTTTGGAGTGTGCAAGCTGTCATATAAATAACGCGCGTATAAATAAATAGCCATATATAGATCATTCATGTTAAGTAGTGTATAAATAAATAAGTGTATTCGGTGTTAGAAATAGTGCCTGTAGTTATAAATAATTTGTGTTCCGCGTTTACTAGTTGCTTTGTAAATAGTTAAGATAAATCGTTGTCAATAAATGTTTAATACAAGAAGCGTCGTATAATTTTTAAATAGCCCAAAAACGTAACAATTAAATAACAAAATTTGTCTATTGCGTTGCCTAGTGAAGTTACTCTAGTATAATTGATTTTGTATTACCTAATTCCACAAGATAACTTAAATCCAGCCTTTTAATTGGTTGATATTGAAACGAAAAAAATAATCATATATCATACCTTTATAATAATGCACAACACTACATCCCGTGTTAAACCGACAAAAGTACCAAGGCTACATTCAACGGTTTACAATTTTCAGGTTTTAATAAACAAACTTGCCATTACTTTTAAAAGTGATATTATCATATAATACAATTACTGATTATGCGTATTGGTTATGTTTTTTGAAAGTACTAACACAAGTACATTTAATTTAATAATGAGGATTTATTATTGCCTTGCTGAATGAGGCCAAACACTCTGTTTAAACGCACCCTTACAATTCAATTTTTCGAGGTCGCCGCACGATACAAGTTCGGGTGGCATTCGCGGCAGGAAGAACTGCATGCATCTCATATCAATGCGCAAAACTTTAAAAGTACTCAAAGTTGATTATTTTTGGGATGGTAGGTATAACAAATGTCCATTGCGCTTGGGTACAAATATTATTACAAACGCAATGGACATGAGTGATTTCACCCCAAAAATAGTCTACTTAACTTAACAGAACAAATTTTTCTCTTTATAACGATACAGGCAGACCTCGCCGTTCGCGGGGGCTACGTTCCAGAAGAATTCCGCGAAGCGCAAAACCGCGATGCGCAAGTAAACACATAAATGGTAAAAACAGGGTTAGGTTCCATTAACTAGATTTATTTATACTATGCAACCTCAAAAAAACAAAACATTTCTGCATTTTTTGTCTGGCAAATCTGAAGCAGAAACTTGACGCATTGACGTGGTTTTCCGTGTTTTAAAAATTAAACTCAATGGAATTTTTGGCGGAAACGCTCGAGAAGACAGTAAAGCTTGAACTAAAATTCCATATGTAACATAAGTCTGCCACTTGAATCTAGAGGTCGAATGTCCATTTGTTTATTCAAGTTATAATTTTACAATTTATTTCAGGTCCAATTTCGTAATAAGAGTTCAAAGGAATAGGCTCGATAAGTGTGTTTACAAGTTCGTGATAAATAATGTTATTTAGGTGTGCATGACATAAACCGCTTTATTTACTTACGGCCGGATTTTAAATAGAACACCCGGTATATTATTACATTTTTTAATTAAACTGAAGATTTTAGAGAAAATTTGTCTCTTCAACGAACGTTCTATTTTGTACCGTTTTTGTAAAATTTGTAATTTTTGAAAATTTTTGACAAATGCTTAAAAATTAAAAATCTAATTTTTGGCTAAACATAAGATCACTGTAAAAGGAAGTTGTGTTCGTGTATCACACCAGATTTTTCTACTTGCCGTTTCAAACAGTGTCTAACGTTAGTTTTTCTATACGCATTCCCGCCCTCTCTTGTATTTCTACAACACTCCATTTGCACAATTAACAACAGACATATTTGTTTTCAAAAAGAAAATTTACAATCCAAACAAGATCACAACAAAATACACAAGTCACGGTTGCTCTTGCTACATCTATAGATGCAGACCGCAGGGGCCGGTTGGCACGGATTCTCGGAAACTTTAAAACTGCGTGGAGTAGCTCCACCTACTCACGGTAGGAAGGGAAACTCCGATGATCGTCAAAATGTGTAGTTTTTACAGGTTTTTGTCCCTATTTTTTGTCGGATCAAAAAATTTAAAAATTCATATAAAATCAATTTACAATTTACATTCAGTACTGAGCCAATTTAAAAAACAAAATAAATCAATTGTTTCTTCAAGTTTTGATTTTTTTTAGAAGAATATATATGAAAATTGGGAAAACAGCCGTCAGTACTTGAAGTAATATTGTGTTAAGGATATTGGAAAAAAAATTTAAGTCAATCAAATGAAAATTAAAGACAACATATTGTAAAAACGATTTAAGCTATGTGGATGACTAGCCTTAAGGTAATTACTTAGTTTATTATATTTCACCTAGAAACTTTAGGGGGGCAAATAAAACAACAACGCAAAGAAATTACGAATTATTACATTTAAATTTCTACTTTGAAGTAATTACATTTAAAAAAATTAATGTTCAAAATGTCCACCATTATTATTTACACACAAGCGGCATCTTTTCACAACAGAATTTACAGCTCGTAAAATCGAGAAGGAAATTAATATGTTCATCATGTTAAGCATTAAAATGTCTAAAACTTTTATTCTTGTCATTTTGTTGTATTCCTAATAATAACGATTCTACAACATTTAAAAAAGAAAAATCACTAAATCTGTTTTTCGCCCATATTTAGTAAACTGTGGTTTCTTTTTCAAAAAACAAAAGTATATATTGCATAAGCTCTTAAAATGACAACTCTTTCCTCATTTAACCGAATCTTAAAATGAAAAAAAGTCACCCTGTATATGTAAAGACCTATTGGGTAATAGACAAGAAATAAAATAATTTCCTTAAAACAATTCAAGATCTTGCTTTTTTCCAATCGCTTTCATTCTAGCTACAACCAACCGTACAACAATAAAAAAGAAGATCACAACCGGCTTTTGGCTGTGACAAAAACATTCGGGGCTTGTAATAAAAACGAAAACGAAGGTGAGTCATGGCTTGCTAATTTACTAAATCTGCAATTACAAAATGTAGGTTTGGTGAAATGAGCATCACAATGACTGAGTGTGTGGAACCAAACTAAGTGTCGACATCATAATGTTTGCGCTTGATTCGAAGACTTAACATGCAATTTCATTCATAATTCAAATTCAATACGCTGCACATTCCTAATCATGTTGTTACTGTACTTTTTATCTCCATAAATTTTTCACAGACACAACTTTAGCTCATTATAAATTAAATTATGCAATTGCCGATAATTATTATATATAACAGGAAATAAAAGTGTACACGTGTAACTATTGATTATGTGACTGGTTATTAATATTCAAGTCTGAAAATTAAAAGAATCAATTTTGTCTGACACTGGCACTTAAATACTTATGAGAACCAGTAATCAGACAGATTAATCTGATACCAAATACCCTTCGCTCATTATCGGTCAATGTATCTCTTTCCGCATATATTTAGAACGCGATAACATTTATGCTAGCCCATAAACCAATTGCCGAGGTTAGTGCTGATAAGCGCTGATGTTTTTATCTTATCTGGGAGCGTCCAGATGCAATTATTCTTATTGCCGATTCAGAGGCTTTTGTTGATAATTAACTTTGCATAGACAGAATGTGTTTGCAGTCCTTGTTAATCTGTAAATATTTCATGTGCAGTCCTAAAAATACCTAGCCGGTTAAGAGGTTGCCAGTGAGCGCAGGAAAATTTTACTCTCCCGTTGCACTGCTGTTATCACTTTTGTGCTCCAATTATTTCAGTATGATGACCTCCCGCCTCAATCTCGTTTTTTTTTCAGAAACCATTCGGAAATGGTGATATAAGTTGCATTATCATTATACAACATGCCAATACAATGTCTCTGAATTATTATTAAAAATTTACTTTACGGGTGATTTGTCGTATATGATAAGTAGGGAGTATGCCTTTTTATCAGTTTTGTAGGCTGCTTGACTACAGTATAACCAACATTTGTTTCGTAAAGAATAACCTTTTTTTGAGAGATAGTTTATTTCGCCTATTTTTATTGTTAATTGCCTAATCTGCCTAACAGTGCCTAAAATTCCTATTTTTTGCCTAAACTTGAAACTATACTGCCTAGAATTTTTCAAAGTTACTCTTGTTAGTATTTATGGCAATCGCTTCGATCTGGTGTACTTTAGCCACTTCCACGTCCGTGTGCTAGCTATTAGGTATTGTTCTAAGGCGCGGCTAAACGGAGGACTACGTTGTAGTCTTAATGAAATCAGCTATATGTCAAGCCTCAGCCCTGCAAATTTAAAATTCGAAGTGTGAATGCCTGCCTAAAGACCATCCATACTCCATAACCTCACTTTCGATTTGTGTTTACTTGTTGTTTACGAGAAGATGGAAAGCACGTACTCTATCTATGACAAATGGTTTATCTGATTTATATTTTTTGTATAATTAGGTTTAAAAATAAAAGCGTTTTTTCCTAGCTGTCGTGTTACATTTCTATTTTAGCAACTTTTGGGCGCCTGGAATTAGGCAATTTAAAGTGCATTATTTAGCCTAGTTCACCACCGGCGTCAATAGCTTGCAATTCTTCAAGCTTTGACATCTGAGGTTTAGGTGGCGCATGCTGATGCGCATTGCAATTTCGATATCGAACGCTTATTGGCCGATCTTTATGTCATTCATTTAACAAGTAATTTTACTTCCTTTGGCCCGTTGGCGTCCATTTTGACCGCTTCGTAAATTCGTTAGCGTTTTGGTGAAAATCTCCAGGCATAATGCAGTTTCCCTGTTTAGTGGCAAATGCAAACGAGCTTCGTTAACTCCTTGTGTCTGGAGATTTTCGAGTTGCAATTTCGAATTGCGATCTTCGAAATCCCGGCTTTCGATGAGCCGGTGACCTGCGTGCCGGTTTTCCATGGCCGAATTGCACGTGCAAATTGCTGAGGGATCGCTGGATGTTATGGGAACTTCCCTGACCGGAATTAAATAGGCCATGACCTAGTTTCCTTGTCGAAGTCTTGGTCCAGGTTGGAATTCACTTGCCAGGTTGCTGCTCGTTGAAGAGGCTTCCGGTTGCTTTCGAAAAGCTTTGTTACCACATCATGGTAACCGTCAAATTAAGGTGCTATAAAATTATTATGTACTTTTTTGTGCTGCCCCTTGCCGTCGAATTCAAGAGTGCACATGAATTTCTTGGCATCGCACACCTCGTCCAAGAATTGCATATTCAAGAGATTTATTTGGGAATTTATCTTCGATTATAATGTTCCGTTCGTAAATTTTATTTAACTGTTTAGTGGTACAAATTTGATGTTTCTTAACAAAGTTTAACTTATTTTAAAGTATCCAAGTGATGCGGCCAGTTTATTTGTAATTTAATCATTTAAATATTACGGTTTATATTGTAAACTAGATTTGGCTTTATGGCAGGATCCATACTTGCTTATTTGACACGGTCAACTGTGTTTATATATATAAACAGCTCTAAAGGCCAATTTGGCCTATGGCTTGAATCTTTTTCCTCCACGTCTTTCTGTCTTTGCACTCCATTTTGAAATTTTTGATGTCGGTTCCTTGCAGATCTTCTTCTATCTGTTGCCACCATGTTTTCTTTGGTCGTCCTTTTTTTCTTCTTCCTTCTGGTTCCTGATGTAGGGTTTTTTGTATTGGGTCATTTTCTTCTTTTCTCATTATGTGGCCTAACCACCTCAACCTGCTTTGTTTTATTCTTACGCTGATGTCAACGTCCTGGTATAACCCCTCTAATTCCTTATTCGTTCTTCTACGCCACCTCTGTTCTTCTTTCACCCCCCCGAAAATTCGTCTTAACATTTTCCTTTCCCATATAATTAGTTTATTTTCTGTTTGTTTAGTTGTCACCCAGGTTTCACACGCGTATGTAAGAACCGGCCTGATAATTGTTTTGTACAAATTTATTTTTATTGCTCTTGAGACACTTTTGTTAGTTAATAGATGGTTTAGTGAGCCCGCACTTTTTGAAGCACTTAATATTCTATTATTTATTTCTTCTTCCTGATTTCCATCGCAGTTGATCTCCACTCCTAGATATGTCACCTTATTTGTTATGTTGAACGCTAATTCGTCTTTTCTTGATTTTGTTTTTATTTTCAGGCTTTGGCTCTCCTCCTGTTTCCTGTTCCCCATAATCATATACTGTGACTTTTTGGTGTTAATCTTTATTCCTACTTTATGCGCCTCATCCTCAAAGTCTTTTACCATATTCCTTAGCTGTTCCTTTGTTCTGCACATCAATACCAGATCATCCGCATATGCTAGTATTTGATAGGGGCTATTTAATATGCTTTTGTTTGTTTGGATTTTTGCCTTTCTCATCGTGTATTCTAGGATAATGTTGAACAGATATGGCGATAGAGGGTCCCCTTGTTTTAGACCCATATTGCTCTCAAAGTTTGTAGACATGTGACCTTTGAATCTTACCTTATTCAATGTTCTGCTGAGTGTCATCGCAACTAGTTCTGTAGTTTCTTTCTTGTAATGTAGTTCTTTCATTATTTCTATTATTTTTGTTCTTTGCACTCTGTCGAAAGCCTGCTGAAAGTCAAGGAACAGCGCGTGTATTCTTATATTTTTTTCTCTAAATTTTTCTTGTATTTGTCTAATTATAAATATTTGGTCCACTGTTGATTTTCCTTGTCTGAAACCAGCTTGATACTGTCCTATCTTCTCCCTTGATTCTTTCTTGATCCTTTCCGTTATTAAGGATGCTAGGATTTTATAAGTTGTATTCAGCAAGGAGATTGGTCTATAATTTTCTACCTGTTGTTTATTTCCTTTTTTAAATATTGGACAGATCACGGCCATTTCCCATTCTTTCGGCATTTCCTTTGCTGCCCATATCTGTTTTATTAGTTCGAAAATTCTTCTTCCTAATTCCTCATTGCCATATTTTATTAGTTCCATAGTTATATTATCCGTTCCGGGGCTTTTATTGTTCTTCCCCTGTTTTATAATTTTTTCGAAAGCCTCCCATGTTGGTAATTCTTCAGATTCTGTTTTCTGTTCCTTTACAATTCTCCTTGCTTCATCATTCCAAAAAGTTTTTTCATAATATTGTTTCATTATCTCCGTTACCTGCTTTTCGACCATGCACAGCTCTCCTTCTTCATTTCTTATCCCCAACTGTGTTTAAACATTTTAATTTTTATGGTTCTTATTATAACTTGAACGTAGTCAGAACTGTCACACGTTCGACTAAATAACAGGCCTATCGGCTACTGCAAGTGCCACTTTTATCTTATCTGTCTAATAAGGTACTCCCACAGGTATAGAACGCGCTTAACAGCAACGAATGCGATTGCTCACTCACTTGGCGTGTGCCATAACACGACGTTTGATTTAATTAGCTGTCCTATATTTACATATTTACTTATGTTCTTTTTACTTAACTATATTAATTAAAATTGGGGTCCTTATTAAAGTAAAATCATACCTACATTTTCTTATGTATTTATATTAAATCGGGTTGTATTTTTAACTGAATTGCATATTTGTTCTTAATCCTTATGTACAGGCTGCATCAAATTTTATGGAACCACTGTTGTCATTATATGTGAAGTAATGTCCTCTAACTTTTTATTTACTGCTGCATCAAGTCTCTGTTGTTATTGAGCTATTTAGGTTCGCCTTTACGAGTTTCATCAGGGAGTAATATTACCGAACCTGGATAACGGCGTGGCGCCTTTCCGAAACCTGCAATATCATGTAATTATATTGTTCTTTGGAACCCACCCCATCTGCGACTTGAGCTGTCGCGAGCGTTTACTCCCAAGCTACCCCTTTTCGGTGACGAGAGATTCATTTAGTATGTATTAGCACTGGGGACATTGTGTTACTGTATCGGTTAATTATCGTTGTATTGAATAAGGGGTTATAGTCGATATATAAATGAAATCCTATTTTCATGCTCGCACTATAAATTTAGCAGGAAAAATGTCTAAGTTGCCTATTGGAAGATTTTATTGCCTATTTCAAGTTTTTTGGCCCATATTTAATGTTTTTCCTGCCTATTTTCTTGCCCCTTTTCACAGTGTTAGTGATTTAAAAATCCGCCCCCTAATGATTAACTTCTGCACTCCCGGTTGTAAAATGTCGCTTTGATGTTTCAAAATAAGGCATAAAGTGCAGCATTTTCACCTTGGGGTGCACTCTATGACCCAAACATATGAAAAATTGCAAATTTCAAATTGTTGTCAGAATTGTTGAAAATATCACCATTGCAGAAGCGTCAACCTAAACACATTAAGACCTCATGGTCATCAAAGCCACAATGGGGAATTGCAGTGCAGTCAGTACGAGACTTTAGTGGCTGGTGGGGTCTCTGGGAATTCAACTCAGAATTTCTACTGTAGATGTCGAGGTTCTGCTGTCACAGCAGTACAAATATTGAAGTTGAAGTCACAAATACGTTAAAATTGTAACGTTTGCTCTTAAATTTAAATTCTAATGATAGGTACCTAAAAAGTATTTGGAATTTAATTCATCGCATTATCAAGCGTTTGCATCTAGCCGCCATGTCAAAAGAGGATAACAGAAGCCTGCCGCCGATGCGCGGACCGCACAAAAGTATCGCGAGAGTGTTTTCCCCTCCCATGCAGTAGTAAGCACGAGTGTCGATAAGAGCACACGAAACGTATATAAAGAGAACACAGCCGCTCCAGATTAACTTGAGATTCCTTTGCAGATACCTTCCTACCTTTCCTGATATGATCTTACTTTATCCTGACAGCGTATCTGTCTAGTAAAGTAAGATCAGTTCTAAGGCCCTTACGGAGCTGACAGCGTTTCTGCCAGCCCATAAGAACATTTAACCTCCCTGCAATCCGTTCAACCAGACCGGCGTCAATTGCAAGTCGAAACCGCGACCCCTGTAATGAATTTCCCTGTATCCCGTTCAACCAGACCGCCGTTAATTGCAAGCCGAAACCGCGGCAAGTGCAAGTGAATTTTCCTTTAATCGACCGAACCCGACCGCCGTTACTATTTTGTCCGTACTCGCTTGGATCCAGAGCCGTTCCGAGATTTTCCACCGCTGCAACCGCATACCAGCAACCGACACCTGAAGATCACTAGATAAGGAACCCACCTGTTAAACCAGCCGTCCGCACCCTGGAAGCTGTCCAACAGCTCGTAGGTGAAGGCATCCCAGTTCCAGTGCGTCGCCATTTCAATAGCGGAATTCTCGAGGTCGCCGTCGCATCGAGGATTCGAGCCGCGGAGGCCGACAAATTATCCGCTAGAACTCGGGCACATTCACGGAACTTCCGGCCGTTCATAAATAGCTCGCTGAACGCAGGTAACCTTTAGAAACATACTTATAAGCAGAGGAATTTGCAGCGACCATTTTTCTGTAAACAATTTGATATCACAACTGTGTGGGCTTCAAGCGGGCGATTTGACCTAATTTGTCTCGTCATCCAAGGATCCGGCGTGCGTTATAGAAGACCGTGACCAGCAGATCCGCAGTACTCCCGTGCAACTGAGGTTGCAGCCCTACCCAGCAACTCAAACAACACCCTCGTTATTATTCCTGCATTTATCGTAATACACAACTCAATTTAAGTTGTTAATGTAATTTAAACACATTATATTTGTTTTGAATGTTCTCCTGTGTTATTATTAATCTATCCTATATTTGAGCCAAAGATTAATTCTCCGACTAGAGCTAACCGAGGTATAAAGTTTGACGCCCTTATAAAGTGGGTGAAATATTACAAAATGTATTTAACCAAATGGAAAGTATAACAAAAGACAGAGTGGATTAGTCAAGATTCCCGAAGATATACATACATGAGTTAAAATTAGGACGTAGAAGCGGTTGAAACGACAGAACCCACAAGAACAGTTGGGCAGAATATTTCCAAGAAATTATGACAATAACCAGCAATAATTATAGGTAGGTAAAACTAAGAAAAAAATCTGTAAAGGGGTTTACACGAAACTTTTCTCGCACGAATTTGATCAATTTGCAAATTTAAAAAATGTAGTCCACTGGAATTCGAACTTCACGCTTCGAGGCTCCAAGCCAGTGTCTTGTCCACCGCTAGAATAACTGAGCCACGAGCCTGTTCGAGTTACGCGAGTTTCTGCTGCGTTATAAAGTACCATACTACTCTGTCCCATTGGTGATGTTTACCCTGTTTTGACACAAACTGACACAAAACATAACCTGCTAATCTCGAATTTGACATAGATTTACAGTTTGCCCATTTCAAGTAAAGTGTTGGATGCATTATGGGAAATCCAAAGCATACTAGATGTAATTCTTTTTAAAACACCCGGTAGATAAAGCCCTATTTTATGCTTCTGAAATTATAATTGTTTTGAATTCTTGATGTTGAGATATGGGTATTCCAAATCCCATGACTAAAAGTGTTTTCGGGACCTACGATCTAATTTTCAAGTCCCGGGACTAGGCCCGAAGATCCCGAAAGGGAAATAGTGAAATTTCCAAATGCGAATTCCAAAGAAAAACAAGTGTTTTAAATGAAATAAAGTATTTCTGTGCTTATAATGAGATGCGTTGGGGCTCGTCTCTAACTTCATTACTTTCTTCTGGTACTAGAAATGTCTGTCGCTCTTCATCTTTTGCTTTTGCGTGAACTGCAAAATGCTTGAGTAATCCTTTCGTCGAGCCGCCTCTGGTTATGATAATTTTATTGGAACAAACTTGATACTTCGTGAATTGTTTATCTTTCGATATAGAAGAGTGTTGCTATAGCCACTACAAATCGTTATTTTTTTATGTAGAATAGGTTGGGAATCGAAATTCATTCTAACGCTTTAGTAGAAAATAACAAACACCTTTAAAACCTAAGCTTCTTTGCACATAATTTTAAAAGTCTACAAATTTAGTTACCTTGCCGTTACTAGGTATCCACACGACTACGCGTAATATACAGCGCTTTCGTAAAGTAGTAGATAAATTTCTTAAAAACCTTAGGAGTAACTTTTGAAAAAAAAGATATTTTTAGGCGACCTTAACAAAAAATTGAATTTTTAGTACTGAAAAGCGGCCAAAAAATGACCGTTTTTTTGCCGCTTTCATTATTGTCCGTTTTAGGGTGGCGCCATCTATCTATAATTTTCCACTTTATCATGATACCGACATTACCGACAATGTCATAACATCTCTGAAAATAACAGAGTAAACAAACTGCTAATCTTGCTGTAAATAGTGTAAACTGTAGTAAATACGTGTTGGTAGTCGAATTTTCTAACAATTATTGTCTATAAACATGTCCAGCAGTGACGAAAGTGATGTGGAAGTATCCAACACCCCTCCCGAAGTAATAAATGAAGCCAACGCTGCTAGGTTAGATTTGCTGCCTAGAAAATCGGCAGAACTGTACGAAAAACATTATAATATGTTCATGCAGTAGTGCAATGATAAGAAAATTAACAAATACAGTGAAAATGTCCTACTCGCTTATTTTTCCACTAAAGCGAAGAACTATAAAGCGTCAACATTATGGTCAATGTTTTCCATGATAAAAGCGACCCTAATTGCAAAAAACAATGTGAACATTGGTACTTATTCAAATCTAATAGCGTATTTAAAAAGACAGGGGAAGGGCTACAAACCTAAAAAATCCATGGTATTCACAAGATCTGAAATAAACAAGTTTTTATTTGAAGCGCCCGATGATCTTCATCTTATGAATAAGGTTAGTCTGTTTATATAAAATTTATCGAATTCTACTTTTATAACGGGCATTATATTGTAGGTTTGTTTAATAATTGGAATAGCCGGGGCATGTCGCCGTCAGGAGTTACGAAACATTAACATTGATGATATAGATGACAGAAATGATATCCTTATAATTAAAATACCTGATTCAAAAACAGGAAAACCAAGAATGTTTACAGTCACAGATGAAATTTCCGATGGAGTAGGCGCGTTGCAAATTTACCACAAATACGCAAATCTGAGACCTATTTATGTAAATCATAAAACGTTTTTACTTAAATCTTCCAAATACAAGCAGCTATACAGGACACTGCTTTAGAAGAACATCAGCGTCTTTATTAGCTGATGCAGGTGCTGATATCTTAACTTTGAAGCGTCATGGAGGATGGCGGTCTTCAACGGTGACTGAAAATTATGTTGAAGACTCATTGTCCAATAAATTATCAATTGCTGACAAGATTTTAAATAGCAATAATAATAGTAAAAATAATCATGATAAAATTACTGCTGCTGCAACATCAAAGAGCACACAGGTTGTTCATACAAGTAATGAAGCTATGCATACCGAAATTACTTCGAGTGTAAATAAATAAAATATAAACTTTTCTGAAGGAGTCATAAGTATGTACAATTGTTATAAATAATTATATCAATAAATCATAAACAAAAATCTAACAAATTTGTAAATTTTATAATGAAGGTCGCCTAAAAAATTTTGTGTGCACCACTGCCAAAAAGTGTTATTTCGTCCTCGTCTGCTTTCTGGCCTCGGCTTCGCCTCGGCCATTAAAATCAGACTCGTCCGAAAAAAAAAATAACTTTTTGGCCTTGGTACACAAATTACTATTTTCAGAGCCCTTACACTCGGTATTACTTCTAATATTGGAACCATCTCTTAACTGAAATACCTAAAGTACATTTTTTTTCTATAATAATTTTCAAGGTCAACTTTCTAGGGGATAAGCTGCATTCCTGCAGGGTCCCTAGTTTTAATAATGTTGGTACAGAGATTTTTAGTTCTTTTCTTCCACTAAAAAAATGATTGTCATTTTGACAGATATGTCATAATTTAATATCGCTTGCTTCATTTTTGCATTTAAAATATTTCTTGGTTTTCTTTTTTCATCCGATTTTTTTGATGATGATGATGAATTCCATGTTAAAAAAAGAAATTTGTCAAGAGTTCAAATTAAGAAACTTGGACATTCAAAATTGACACATAACCATAATTTTGAAAAATTTCTACCAATACGAGGTATAAAAATTTCCTAGTGTTTTAATTACATATGTATCTACCAACATTGTAACACTTTGATAGTTATTATAGAAAAAAAAGTACTTTAGTTGTTTCTTCGAAAGGTTTTAGTAAAATAAGAACATTTTCAATAATTTGCCACTTCGTGGATCCATTTTGTGGATCTGTTAACTGGCCACCTCTTTCGTGTGATTTGACGCAGTTAGATAATTTTCTTTGAGGATATGTAAAGTCGCATGTCTACGTCGATAAACCGGAAACAATTGAGCACTTGGAAACCAACATTCGACACGTTATTGCCGAAATACAGCCTGATTTACTGCGAAAATTGGACCTCCAGATTACTTCATGTACACGCAAGCCGCGGCGATCACATGCCCGAAATCATATTCAAACATAATTGTCATAAAATTATCTTTCAGATAAACCAATTTCATGGATATTAAAAACATCTTTCTGTGTTTTATTTCAATTTAAAGTTGTATCCCTCTAAAAAAAACACCCTTTATTAAATATTTTTAATTTAACCATTAATTTTTGCTTGATTCAAAATCAACAAGCTCTAAAGCAGTAAGCCCTGCGGATATCAGTAGTAGCAGTAGCATGGGGAATCACAGAACAATATCTCAGCAGTTTGTCATCTGGAAAGTTTCCACTAGAGAGTAGACTGACTGGTAAGTGGCGAAACAGTAAGGTATTTTTGGCTGCCTAACTTGGTCAAAGCGTATTAAAAGATAAAATATTTTGCTACTCGGCCAATACTCTAAACCGAGTACTCGGTACTCGGTCAGCTCTATTCTATACCCACAAGCACTACTTACAACTTTATTTTAAGATGATGATGAAATGTAGGGTATTCTATTGAAAAAAGTAAGTTTGGTTCACCAAGCTTTTCTGAGCCAACCCTGTATGTTAAAAAATATTTAACTAATGTGCACCACTTTAATACCTAAAACTTTTATATAACTCTAATACTAATTTTAGAAATATCTTTCACACCCGCATCGTTGCCAGATCTTGTATATCGGACTTGTAAACAAATAATACATAAATATTTTTGTAGGGCTGTGTTTCTTCATGTCAACATAATTATATACCGGGTGCTGACTTGCGCGACGCACCATAGGAATTTGCATAGTAAATTCTTTATGTTCAATTATTTGCTCCCCTAATTATTTTAGAGCTAAATTGTAAATACATTTTTTGTAGAGAAAAAAATACTGCATCTATTCATACTATTGCTAACAATTTTTCATTTTCCAGAACCGAAGAAATGCAAAAAATCAAACTAGCATTTTTACAAAAATCAGTGATGCCATGGAATTATTGAAACAAGCCAATGCCAACGCAAGTGCGTGCTGGGCGATCATCCAGTCACTGCCGTCAAAAGATTGAATTTATTGTCGTTTTTCTTGTTTTGATGTAAGTTCTGAACCTCATTATTACACCTACAATTATTTAATATGGTGCCTGTAGTCTTAAACTTAAAATAAATCAGTCTTTTAATGGTTGTACTGTTTGGAATTTGCCGATACGGATATTTTACAAAAACAAGGAGCTTAGTTAACGAACGTCCACCATACTCGTAAAACCATTTTTGTTATGGACAAGGTCTAGGTACCTTAGAGACATTAAGCAGAACATAATTAATAATGAAACATCAATGACAAACAAACAAACAACACATATTGTTGCTCCGCACGCATTTGCGTTGGCATTGGCTTGTTTTAATAATTCCATGGCATCACTGATTTTTGTGAAAATGCTAGTTTGTTTTTTGCATTCCTTCAGTTCCGGAAAATGAAAAATTGTTAGCAACAGTATGAATGGATGCAGTATTTTTTTCTCTACAAAAAATGTATTTACACTTTAGCTCTAAAATAATTAGGGGAGCAAATAATTGAACATAAAGAATTTACTATGCAAATTCCTATGGTGCGTCGCGCAAGTCAGCACCCGGTATATAAATTTTCAAAAACAGAGATGTACAAAACTTTGGAACGAAAGCATCAGACTTTGGCTTCACTGCGTTGCAACGTTCGTTGTCCGAAATGCCCCAAATGTGTATTATTTATTATTTTATTATTACAAGTATGGACGGACTCGAAGTCCTTTTACAGAAAAAAATGAAAAATAACATAACATTAATTCCGACGATAGTGACGACATGGCTCGTTCACTCAAAAACAAAAATAGTACTCCTTGCTACCTTACAAAAGTGACTCAAACTAGGATCTAAAATATCACATGAGAGATCATTACACATGGCGCATATACGGGTTAGAGGATTGTTTAAGGTGTAGCACGACGTATAAGTTGACAAGGCAAAGGTGGTGACTGATCTCGAGGACCGTGAAGGCACCTTGAACATCAATTGACTCAAAAGAAGGGTGTAAAAAAAAACAAGAAAAAATATATTTCTAAAAACTGGCCAACGATTTTGACCATTTTCAGATTTTCCCTCTAATACGCTATAGTCACTGTCTACTCAAAAATTTCAAGGAAATAGAGGAGTGGAGGGGACTTTCTGTAAAAATGTACGGAGATGCTCTATGAAGCTTTAGAACAATGATACCAGACTTTGGCTTCATTGCGATGCACCGTTCAGTGTGAGGAAGTGCAAATGCAAAAAAATTGTAAAAACGACAAAAAACAAAAATTACTCAATTATCTTCATAGACGACATCTCCCTCTTATTTGTAAGTGATACCGCATAGTCAGCATCTACTCAAATATTCTAGATAGGGAGATTTGGGGGGGGGGGGGGAAGTTTCATACGTACAGACGAATTTCTATGAAAACTTACGGAGATGTTTTATAAACCTTTAGAACGATGCAATCACACTTTTGTAACATACCACCAAAATTTGCTTTTATAATAAACCCCGTATGAGTTTCCAAATTTATTTCAAATTAAAATATTAAGGAAGTCACGGCATACGTAATAGCAATCTCAATAATATTGAATTGCATCCAGCGCAGGTAACAGCACGTAAGGAAATGAAGAAATTCAATCTTAGTTTGCTAGCAAAGTATTTCAAAGAATTAATTTATTTTAATTAATTTATTTATTTAATTTATTTAATTCGCACTCAGCCAACAGCCGTTAGGCCAATTATAGGCGTCGCTGTGCAGTTATGAGGACTTCCAACCTCACTAACAACTGTTATGAAGTTGTATGACCGCCGGGACCAACTTTTTTCCGTGATAGCCGTACCACGAGGCGCCGAGAGATGCAGCCGTGGAACTCCCATCCAAGTTCTGACCAGAGACAGCTGGGAACAGCGAAGTTGCATTTTCGGTTGCTAGCGATCGGTGAGAAAACGTCGACGCACAGTTTTTGCAGGCCGCGAATGAAAAGTCAATCTTATGCAATTTTGCAAAATGATTAATCGCAAAACACGGATGGCACTAAATGAAGGGGAAAATTTCGAATCTTCCTGGATGGCACTCGAACAACTCCAGGCAGTCACTTCGGGTTCAAAGTTTAACTTGTACAAAATTTTATTCTCTTTTAAAAATATGTGACCAGTGCAAACCAGGGTTGGCAAAAACCCGGGTTTTTACAAAAATTATCTGCCTGCTGAGTTTTTCGGGTTTTAGATAAATTTAATATTTTTTGCATTTAAGTATGCTATGTAAAAATCTGAATGAATATTAATTTTTATTTTTAGGTAAAAGGTAGATACTTGGGTAATTTGTAATTTGCCTATAAATATGAAAATAAGCATTCTTTAAACATGTAAATCGTGTAAATGAGGTTATATTTATACTTAAAAGAAGGTATATTAAACTATGTAAGGGGTTTCCAAGGGGAATCCCTCAGTTAATGATTTCCCAGTTTAGAAAATTAGATGTGGTTATCACACAAATTTTTTTTACTGCTTGTCAAATTTTAATTTTGTGACTTTCAAAACCTATACTTCCTAAAAAAACTTTTGACAAAAGTTAGAGTTAATTACGTAATATTAAAAGAGTTTGTAAAAAATATTGTTCCCATTATCTTTATGTATCTCTAATTTTGCGATTTTTTTCAAAAACTACACTTTCTACAAAACAACTGTTCCAACGAAAATTGTAGCTAATTTCATAATAATATAATATGATCCTGTTCTATGAAATTTAATTTTTATTAAACAATTATTAGTAGTCAAAGTAAATTTTGATCTGGGAAAAATTGCAACACAAATTATTTTTTTTGCATTATACTGTGAAAAGTATGTATTTTAACATACTCAAAATCCTCATTAATCCCGGCCCGGGAAATCAGTCAAAATCCAAGATGGCGCCTGAATTTTCCTTTTTCTCTATTTTGCTGCATTTATTGCGCCGTAAAAAAATAGTGCGCACTCAAAATAGGTACTTATTATGTACTGAAGCACGCCATTTACATCAACTCAAAATCCCCATTAATCCCGGCCCAGGAAATCAGTCAAAATCGTAGATCGCAGCTGAATTTGCCATGTTTGTCATTAATATACAGGCAGTTCTTATATAAACAAAATGATTACATGTATTGTGTATTACACATCACATGAACTTTTATTACACATCAGACTTACAAGAACAAGAAAACGTAATTTCAATGTACGAGGGGTGATCCCTATGCTCCGTCCCCGACTAACTTCAGGTTACAAAATTAAAATTTATATTTTACTTCATTATTGCATGAAAATTTCTTCCCCCGAAGCTATTCCTTGAGTTTGGCGAACACTCTGTAATCGCTAGGGGCGATCTGGAGAATATGGCTGATGTTCAAGTAGTTCAAAGCCTGGATTGGCTATGGCAGCCATAGCAACACAAGAAGCGTGACTCGGTGCATTATCCTGGTGATACAGAACACCATGTTTTTCCTTTATAGCTTCGCGCAAATTGATATTAAATTTGTATAATAGTTGCCTGTTATTGTAACTCCTTTTTGTAAGAAATCAATTAGAATTACTCCCTGGGCATCCCAAAAAACAGAAGCCATTACTTTTCCGGCTGATGGATAAACCTTCAATTTTCGAGGAGGTGGAGAACCATGATGCTTCCACTCCAATTATAAATCTTCAAAAAATTGAATTTTAATATTAAGTCTTGGTAGAAATGTGAAATTTTGAAAATATTTAAAAAATTTAAAAATGAATTTTTAGCTAAAGTTAAAAAAATAGGTGTTTTCTGGCCTTGAGATTGCTCAGTTAGTTAAAAATAACACACTCTAAAAATCTCATTGATATCTTATTTAATTTACGAAAAACGGCAATTTTTGAATTTTGACAATTTCGAAAAACTCCATTTTCTCAATAAGTAAAAATCACTCGGTATATATGATAGAGACTAAATAGGTTTTCAGAGAAGCACAAATTATTGACGTAAAAAGTCTTTTTGAAAAATCAAAAATAATTTTTTTCCCCATATTATGCCAATTTTTTGGCGGACACTGTATAACGATATGTATGAAAGTAATTCAAAAGTATCATGTAAATGGCATGCTTCAGTACATAAAAAGCACCTATTTTAAGTGCACATTATCTTTTTTACGGCAATAAATGCAGCAAAATAGAGAAAAAAATGCAAACATCGGAAAAATTCAGCTGCCATCTTGGATTTTACTGATTTCCCGGTCCGGGATTAATGGGGATTTTGAGTATGTTAAAATACACACTTTTCAGAGTATAATGCAAAAAGAATCATTTGTGTTGCAATTTTTCCCAGGTCAATGGTATTTTTACACTATTTTGACTGTACTATATGAAATTTCCTCAAAAACAGAAAAAAATATGAGACAAGTGCCACTTCAGGTTCCAAATTTTAACCAAAAATCACTAGGTATAAACTTTCAGGCCAATCCATTAGGAGACAGAGAGATAGACTCACAGACTGACAGACATGACTTTGAAAACCGCAAAAATCTCTAGTTTAAAAAACCGTGATTTACTTTTTTTTAATGATTGAAAATGTTATTTATGGAAGATTTTATACCACTTACAGTTTTCTAAATACTTTTTTCGTCAATTTTTGAAAAAACCCATATTTAGTCTAGGGATGTCGTACCCGGTCTAAAATCAAACCCGGGTACCCGAAAACAGTACCCGGGTACCCGAGGGTACCCGAAATATATAACAAAAATGTTAGCGTACATCGGAACATTCTTTACGCCGCGAGTTTTAAACTGAACTAAATTGAAATAGTACCTACTCTCCCATCAAAATCACACAGAGGATGTTTATGTTAGTTACTTCATCCTATACTGACGCGATTTAATGGTTTGTATTTGTACTATTGACGGGCTGAATATTTCCGTGAAGGGGATTTATTATATGAAACAAGAAACATTATGTGGTATGGGATGGGGTGATTATGGTTATTATTGCATGGTTATGTTTTTCTAGAGCTTATTCCTATTGTTTTTTAAGTTTTTATCATCTTCTCCGAAAAAGGCTGACTTACTAGAAATTACATAATTCACTAGTCGGGTACCCGGGTCCTGAAAATATACCCGGGTTGACACTTACCCGGGTACCCGGGTACCCGCCGACATCCCTAATTTAGTCTAAAACCCGCGGGTTTTTTCAGGTGGCTTTTACCCAAAAAAACCCACTGGGTTTTTTCGGGCTGGGGAGAATCATGCCAACCCTGGGATAAAATCTGTTGCCATGACAGCGGCGGGGAAATGACTACTTCCCACCTGCTGTCATGGCAACCTATTTCCCGTCCGGGGTGGGAAGTAAGACGTTGGTAATGGCTCAATTTCCAACTTTTTAAAAGGCAGTAATGACCTTATTACATATATGCTTATGAATAAAATATATACAGTGTGGTCCATTAAGTGTGCAACAAATGGGACATTTTTTTATTAGTTGTACAATCAAAATTTACATACCGCCAAAAGTTAGTGCATATTTGATAACCATATCAGATGCCCTTAGAATGGCTTCAAGTCAAACAATATACAGGGCAGGAAAAAAATATACAATTCGTTCAAGAATAAAGTTACCTTATTTAAAAAAATATAGCAAAATTTTATTGAGAAAAGTTGTTTAGAATCAAAAGTTATGCTCAAATACAAAGTCACGGCGTCCTATTAGAATTTTAATTTTTTTTTTTGGAAAATTTTGTATTACCCCCGTATCATACATATTTTTATTATTCTGATTTTATATGTATTTAAAGTAGCCACAACCACATCCCTTTTAAATAACTTTTAGCAACTTGAAGCGAATGTGTAAAATTTACTAGATTTATATTTTTTTAGGTAACTGTCCACTTCATGTTTGTTGCAACGATATTTAACAGAACTTTAGAATTTCGCAAATATTCTTTTTAACAAGGCAAATGTTTTACTAATAATAATGTACATATGAAAAACTCTTAATAAAATCAGAATAATAAAAATATGTATCATACAGGGATAATACAAAATTTTACAAAAAAGAACAAAATTCGAATAGGAGGCTGTGACTTTGTATTTGAGTATAACTTTTGATTCTAAACAACTTTTCTCAATAAAATTTTGCTATATTTTTTGAAATAAGGTAACTTTATTCTTGAACGAATTTCATATTTTTTGTCCTGCCCTGTATATTGTTTGACTTGAAGCCATTCTAAGGGCATCTGATATGGTTATCAAACACGCACTAACTTTTGGCGGTATTTAAATTTCGATTGTACAACTAATAAAAAAATGTCCCATTTGTTGCACACTTAATGGACCACACTGTATATGTATTCCTATTATTAATTTTTGGGCCCAAGGAAATCTTTGTAAAAATGCAAAACTATACTTTCTACAAAACAACTGTTCAAACAAAAATTGTAAATAATGGCATAATTAATGATTGTGTTCTATGAAATGTAATTTTTATTAAACAATTACAAAATTTCTCCACAAAACGGAAAAAACAAGAGTAAAGTGCCACTTCTGATTGCCTCATTTTAACCAAAAATCAATAGACTCTGAATTTATATTACAAACTATGCTATAAATTTACAAGCCACTCCATTAGCTGACAGACAGACTCACAAACTGACAGGCATCACTTCAAAAACTGCAAAAATCACTGGATTGAAAAAAATTATGAAATTCTCATTAATGGAAGATTTTATACCACTTACAGATTTACAGCCGGTCTTATAAAGACCTGTAATCTGAGGTTAACTTTAATTCGATGTTAAAATAAACAAAAGCGCATCAAAACGTGTGCAACGTGTAAATTAAAACTGTCATCATTTCCACTACCCGACGGCACAGGATAAAAGTCAGAAAACTATGGTTTATACTAACAAACTTAATAAAGAGGTTTCCACTACGTATCACTCGCCTTTCAGGGAGTAACAAGCTTGTAAATTAAATGTAACAGTCCAAATTATTCTTATATAGTTTTAATACAGAATAAGACAATAAGCAACTTGGGTTGAAGCACATGTAATGATTTTTTTGGTTTCTTTTAATATACTGGCTGTTTCCTAAAAAACGCCGCAACCCATAACTCCGTTGTTTTAAATTTTAGACCCAAAAAACTATATATATTCTTAAATGGCAAGACAAGAGCTACCTTTTGACATCGCCCGTTCATAAATATATTTCAACTGTTTTGAGCAACGATGTTCAACTTTTTTATTTTAAATGGAACACCCTGTATATTTTTACATATTTGGATTCAGGATGAAATTCTGCATGCAGTAGTATGCTTCATTTGTTTTTTGGACACTTAGAAATGTTTAAAATAATTTTTTAATATTGCATGTAGACAGTCGTACAGTACCATAAAATTTTCAAGTGTACCAGGAAAACAATCAGAATGTTGAAATATTTTATTGGAAACAAATTTAAACAAAACTACAAAACGTATCTACAAGTATTGCTCAAAGTGACCGCCACCTTGTTGAACACACAACTGACATCTTCTAGTTACTCCATTGGGAGGTATTTCGGGACAAGCCTCAGAATTTCACCGTTTTCTGGACGTGTTAGATAAAATATTTCAACATTCTGATTGTTTTCCACGGCACAAAATTTTATGGTACTGTACGACTGTCTACATGCAATATTAAAAAATTATTTTTTTCTATAGCACATGTTAAAGTGTGCTTTTATCAACTGAAAACAAAAGGTCAAGTTTTACTTTAACAGCAAGGGTAGATAAAGTAGCACTTTAACATCAAGGATAGATAAAGTAATTTAATTTTCTAACTTTTGTTTAAATTAAATATGACAGCTTCGTATTATCGTAGCAACCCAATCTAGCTACTGACATTTTGAAATGTGATTAACTGTCATTATTTTCTTTTGAAATTGTTAAAGTTCTTGCTATAGAAAAAAATATTGTATTATACACGACGATAAAGTTATTTCTATCCACTCTTGAATCATTAACGTCTCGACTGCGTCTCGACGTTAAACGATTCACTCGTGGATAAAATTTAACTTTATCGTCTTGTATAATAAATTACTATTATACATTTCTAAGTGTCCAAAAAACAAATGGTAGCTCTTGTCTTGCCATTTAAGAATATATATAGTTATGGGTTGCGTCGTTTTTTAGGAAACAGCCTGTACATTAATTTTTAACATTCTTAAGAGTTTAATTTCTCTAAAACCAGTAGCCCATACGAGGGGTTAACCACCAGGTAAAATTGTGTACACTAAAATTGCAAAAAATTACCAATAAATTACGAAAATTACCAAAAGATTACTAAAATTGCCAAATAATTACTTAAATTACCAAAAAATTGCCAAAATTGACAATAAATTGCCAAAATTACCAATAAATTACAAAATTGCCAATAAATTCCTAAAATTACCAATGTTTATTTATATGAAAATTATAGGTATCTATGAGTAGGTATAGAACTGTTGAATATACAGCAAACTTTTTAATTGCGTAACTGAAGCTTAATATTATTGAAAATACGTGTCTTTGGACGTTTTGTCATTTTATGGTTAATGTATTTCCAAGAAAGATTGTTTCCGACCGTAGTTCCAGGAATTGACTTGTTCATTATCGAGATACGCTGAGTCCTTGGGGCTTAGGGCTCGATTTCAAGTGACCGGCTGGCATTACAACTTTACTTTACTTCTCAGTTGTCTTTTGTTCCTCGTTATCGGTGTTCACGTGCATTATGGAATCAGAAGATCAGTTTTTTGAGTTCATTAAAAACAATTTAAGTACGTTTTTCCTTGTTTGTTAAAAACATATTAAAAATCAACGGGCTAGGAAACAAGAATGTCTCTTGGAGCAATATCCGAAGATGATTTAAACGAGTTGGAAGCTTTTGTTAGGAATGATTTGATGGACTTGATAGAAGAAAACCAACACGAAGAGTATTTTGGTCCATTTTATAAAAAAAATCCACAGAAATTCAGATTTGGAATTGGTCATAAGAAACTTATTTTGGCCGCGAGAGACTTGTTGAAGTCGCCTAATGAGGCGAGTAGAAGATGAAGAAAGCGACGTGACTAATCATGAACATGAAAATTCAGCAACATCAACCATGACTTTACTCAGAATGAACGAACTAGCCGATTTAGAAACCGAAAAGGATGAGGTAGATCAAAATCTTATCATATTAAACGATACAGATGACATCAATTTTGTTAATCATAATTTAAAGGAAATAGACGTGAGAAGTCCTTTCGTAAAAGTAAGGGTGAAATATAACAACACAAAAACTATTCGTAAGGTGTCATTGTGTTGGCTCCTGAATGAAAAACACCAAAGGTAATTCTTCAAGGTCCTTTTGATTACCCTTATTACAGTCGATTATTTTTGCAGGGTCAGTACCGATCGCATACAAGATTTAAGAATCAGTCCGCTAAGAAGATAGCTCAACAAAAGTCCACACAGTCTGTCGCAGTATACCTAGAGTGTTATGCTATCTATCACTCTGATGCATGGTACTTGGGACAAATCTTAGAATTTTTAGATGGAAATTTGTTTAGAGTAAAATTTTTAAAATCGTCATTAAATGAGCTTGTTTGGCCAAAACAAGCAGATATTCAGATCGTTGAACAAAAATATACATTTTTTGGTCCTATTACTATGGAAGGGCTGTGCCCAATGTTTATTTCCAAAGTAGATCAAGAATCTATTCACTCTTTGTATAAAACGCTTAAGCGAGATTTCAAATGAATTGGGTTTTAATTTTAAGTTTTTACCTTTATAATTATGGTAGAATTTGCCTCTAGGACACAAGTGAAGTTATTTCATTATCTGTAATCGCATACTTACGCTGTTTTTGTTCATACACTTTTTTGTGAATAAAATTAAATTAACTGTATTTTATTAAGTTACAAAAGGTAAGTTGTGAAAATTATGTTTTATTTTTCTCAATTGTCTACCTTATATAGCGCAGTTATACATTTAGAGCGTGTGATCTTCCTTCGATTAGCTTAAGTACCACCACATTTTTAGTTACATTAGGTTACTACTAAAATTGCCAATAAATTCTTAAAATTACCGCAATTGCCCATAAATTGCCGCAATTTCCAATAAATTACAAAAATTTACAATAAATTACAAAAATTTCTGGCAATTGCTACTGCTTGTACACCAAAATTACCAGGTGGTCAACCCCTCGAGCCCATATCGCTACATTACACTTTGATTTGGTGTGAGGACGCCCAAATACCCACAAAAACCAATTTTTTTCTCAAAAATCACAATTTTGATCATCTTCACAGAATACCTTTCCCTCTTATTTATAAATGATACCCAATAGTCAATATCTACCCAAAAATTCCAGCTAGGAGATATCTGGTGAGGGGAGACGAATTTCATACAGAAAAATTTCAATGAAAATCGTACGACACTCATTAATGACCAATAGAAAAATGAGTTCAGGAGCCATAACCGAGACAACAACAAAATTTCTTGGAAATTTTTTGTAGGTAGACCAACCTAACTGTGAGGGTTTGTGGCGTTACGATTTTCTTACTGAATCTGCATTCAAGCATTAATTCATATCCGGAAATTATTTTTGTGCATTCCAACAACGTCCTAATTTGCCCTCGCGTTAATACGACGTTGTTGGACTGCACTCGAAAAAATTTCCGGAAAGAATTAATGCTCTTATGAGATTATATGTGAAAATCGTACGACTGTCATTAATGACCAATAGAAAAATTAGTTCAGGAGTCGTAACCAAGACAACTAAAAAATTTCTTGGAAATTTTTTGTAGGTAGACATTACTTCTTTTTAGGGTTTGTGTCGTTACGATTTTCTTACCGAATCTCCATTCGAGCATTAATTCATATCCGGAAATAATTTTTCGTGCATTCAACAACGTCCTAATTTGCCCTCGCGTCCCGCTCGGGCAAATTAATACAACGTTGTTGGAACGCACTCAAAAAAATTTCCGGAAAGAATTCATGCTCTTATGAGATTATATGTGATTATTCAACACTATAATGAACGAACCAATGAAAATTGTTCAATTTGTCAGAAACGGCCAATAAAAATTGACGGTCATTGAAAACACCTAATGTCAGTGTTTTCACGCGATTCTGATTGGTTTCAATGATTTCAATTTAGTGAGTAGCCTTTGACTGACATTTCGCCAAAACGTCAAAGTGAAGTTTGCAAATCAGCGTCGTTCTGAAAACTCATAATAATCGTGTTGGAAGCTCCAGTATTGAATTAATAGTGGAAAACGTTAAAAATGTGTGCTGTCGAACACGGTTAAGGTCGTCTACCCATATTTTTGAATAATCTTTCCAAATACCACTTAAGCCAAAATTTTTTAAGAGAATTTTTTTCGTAAAAATGCAAATTATTGCAAATTTCTCTCAACAAAAACTGCTCAAATTCCACTCGACCTGCGGTCTCGCGGAATTTTTAACGCAGTTTTGGTTTCGAAAAATTTAAACGCAATAATTTACATGTTAACGGAAAAAAAATTCTCAAAAAATTTTCACCTTTTGTGGTATTACATTTGAAAATCGTACGACACTCATTAATGACCAATAGAAAAATTAGTTCACGAGCCGTAACCAAGACAACAAAATTTCTTGGAAATTTTTTGTAGGTAGACATTACTTCTTTTTAGGGTTTGTGTCCTTACGATTTTCTTACCGAATCTGCATTCGAGCATTAATTCATATCCAGAAATTATTTTTTGTGCAGTCCAACAGCGTCCTAATTTTCCCTCGCGTCCCGCTCGGGCAAATTAATACGACGTTGTTGGAACGCACTCAAAAAATTTCCGGAAAGAATTAATGCTCTTATGAGATTACATGTGAAAATTTACGGAAACGTTCTGTGAAGCTTTGGAACGATGAAACCAAAAGGATGAAAAACAGAGAGATTCTTTTTTCCGAAAATCAGGGATGGCATGATTCTCCCCAGCCCGAAAAAACCCAGTGAGTTATTTTGGGTAAAAGCCACCTAAAAAAACCCACGGGTTTTAGACTAAATATGGTTTTTTCAAAAATTAAAAAAAAAGTTTTCTAAAACTGTAAGTAGTACAAAATCTTCAATTAATAACATTTTTTCTATAGCACATGTTAAAGTGTGCTTTTATCAACTCAAAACAAAAGGTCAAGTTTTACTTTAACAGCAAGGGTAGATAAAGTAGCACTTTAACATCAAGGATAGATAAAGTAATTTAATTTTCTAACTTTTGTTTAAATTAAGTATGACAGCTTCGTATTATCGTAGCAACCCAATCTAGTTACTGACATTTTGAAATGTGATTGACTGTCATTATTTTCTTTTGAAATTGTTAAAGTTCTTGCTATAGAAAAAAATATTGTATTATACACGACGATAAAGTTATTTCTATCCACTCTTGAATCATTAACGTCTCGACTTCGTCTCGACGTTAAACGATTCACTCGTGGATAAAATTTAACTTTATCGTCTTGTATAATAAATTACTATTTTTCTATAGCACATGTTAAAGTGTGCTTTTATCAACTCAAAACAAAAGGTCAAGTTTTACTTTAACAGCAAGGGTAGATAAAGTAGCACTTTAACATCAAGGATAGATAAAGTAATTTAATTTTCTAACTTTTGTTTAAATTAAATATGACAGCTTCGTATTATCGTAGCAACCCAATCTAGCTACTGACATTTTGAAATGTGATTGACTGTCATTATTTTCTTTTGAAATTGTTAAAGTTCTTGCTATAGAAAAAAATATTGTATTATACACGACGATAAAGTTATTTCTATCCACTCTTGAATCATTAACGTCTCGACTTCGTCTCGACGTTAAACGATTCACTCGTGGATAAAATTTAACTTTATCGTCTTGTATAATCATATAAATAAAGGAGAACGATCCAAACGTGTGTGTCACGACAATTGCAGACGCGATGTCCCCATTTGCGTTTACATGCATTTCACCGTCGCCTCGATTTCGCGACCGGGGCGAAGCCCCGAGTGTCCCCCTGGAGAGGGGCGGAGCCCCCAGGGCCCCTTCAAGAAGAGCGGAGCACCGATGGATCCCTTGGAGAAGGGCGAAGTCCCGGGGGCCCCCTTGGAGAGGTGCCGAGCGCTAAGGGCCCCCTTAGAAAGGGGCGAAGCCCCGTGAGCCCCCTTAGAGAGGGACGAAGCTCCGGGGCTCCCTTGGAGAGGGGCGGAGCCCCGTAAGCCCCCTTGGAGAGGGGAGAAGCCCCGGGGCCCTCTTGGAGAGGGGCGAAGTCCCGAAGGCCCCCTTAAAGAGAAGCGGAGTCCCAAGGGCACCTTGGAGAGGGGCGAAGTCCCAAGGGCCCCCTTGGAGAGGGGCGAAGTTCCGAAGGCCCCCTTGAAGAGAAGCTGAGTCCCAAGGGCCCCTTGGAGAAGGGAGAAGTCCCGGGGGCCCCCTTTGGAGAAGTGCCAAGCGCCAAGGGCCCCCTTGGAGAAGGGCGAAGCCCCGAGCGCCCCCTTGGAGAGGGGCCGAGTCCCGAGGGCCTCCTTGGAGAAGGGCGAAGCGCTATGAGCCCCCTTGGAGAGGGACGAAGCCCCGGGGCCCCTTTGGAGAGGGGCGGAGCCCCGTGAGCCCCCTTGGAGAGGGGCGAAGCCCCGGGGCCCCCTTGGAGAGGGGCGAAGTCCCGAAGGCCCCCTTAAAGAGAAGCGGAGTCGCAAGGGCCCCTTGGAAAGGGGCGAAGTCCCAAGGGCCCCCTTGGAGAGGGGCGAAGTCGCGAAGGCCCCCTTGAAGAGAAGCGGAGTCCCAAGGGCCCCTTGGAGAGGGGCGGAGACCCGATGGCTCCCTTGGAGAAGGGCGAAGTCCCGGGGGCCCCCTTGGAGAGGTGCCAAGCGCCAAGGGCCCCCTTGGAGAAGGGCGAAGCCCCGAGCGCCCCCTTGGAGAGGGGCGGAGTCCCAAGGGCCCCCTTGGAGAGGGGCGAAGTCCCGAGGACCCCCTTGAAGAGAAGCGGAGTCCCGAGGGCCCCCTTGAAGAGAAGCGGAGTCCCAAGGGCCCCTTTGGAGGGGGGCGGAGTCCCCGAAACCCCAAAAGCCCCCTTAGAGAGGGGCGGAACCCCTGGAGCCCCGTGGGCCCCTTTAGAGAAGGTCGAAACCCCTGGAGCCCAGTGAACCCCCTTGGAGAGGGGCGGTTTTCCGAGAGCCTCCTTGGAGAGGGTCGAAGCCCCCTTGGAGAGGGGCGAAGCCCCGGGGGCTTCCTTCTTTGGTCTAAGCCTAAAACTGGTGGTAAATTGAATAGAATAGACCGCGCAATAGCGCGCGCAGCCCCGTTTATAAATTACTATTTCAATCAATAAAAAAAATAAATCATGATTTTTCAAACTAGAGATTTTTGCGGTTTTCAAAGTCATGTCTGTCAGTCTGTGAGTCTATCTCTCTGTCACCTAATAGATTGGCTTGAAAATTTATACCTAGTGATTTTTGGTTAAAATTTGGAACCTGAAGTGGTGCTCATATTTTTTTCTGTTTTGTGAGGAAATTTCATAATTGTTTAATAAAAATTAAATTTCATAGAACAGGATATTATTATGAAATTACCTACAATTTTCGTTTGAACAGTTGTTTTGTAGAAAGTATAGTTTTTGAAAAAATTGCAAAATTAGATTTTCATAAAGATAATGGAAATAATATTTTTTATCTACTCCAGTGGGATAAGTAACGCATTACGTCACTCATCTGACACTATTTCAGTTAGGTAATGAAGCTCATTACACCACTCAGTTATGTAATGGTTAGGGATGCACCGATACCAATACTCGGTATCGGCATATCGGCCATATCGGCCGAATTAGAGATATATCGGTATCGGTCTTATCGGCCTTCCTTTTTGCCGATATATCGGCAAAAGTGAATTTCCTTTCAATATTTAATATTTTAATATTTATTATAAGAAATGAACAATAAAATGTAAATAATCATTGTGGAGTATAAAATATAACTACTATCTAATATTGAAAATTCATTTTTTTGTAAATTATTATGTAAAAACATTAGGCTCTCCATCCAGTGTGTTGCACCATGCAGCGAAATATCTTCCAGCTTCTGAAATGCACTGCATCAGCAAAAAAGAAAAAGGTAAAGGTTCAGGGTCATTTAAATTCCCCCAGCTGGGGGCCCCTTGCGTCCCTCTTCAGCTAATAACGGGAATATTTCAGAATGGGTGGAGAAACCCGGGTACCCGAAAACAGTACCCGGGTACCCTCGGGTACCCGAAATATATAACAAAAATGCAGAGCAGGATTAAGGATATGTGAGGCCCAGGGCTAAATTTGTTTAGAGGCCCCATTCCCATTTATGCAACGGGTACTAAGGGATCTAAATGATTAGAAACCGCACTAGATTATAACCTTCGAATCTTTTCGAGGCCCCCGAAATTCGGTGGCCCGGGGCTGCAGCCCCCTTAGCCCCCCCCCTTAATCCGGCTCTGCAAAAATGTTAGCGTACATCGGAACATCTGAGGTACTAGCTACCATTTCTTTACGCCGCTAGTTGTAAATTGAACTAAATTGAAATAGTACCTACTCCCTAATTCAAACTGCAAGTCGTCTGTTATTTGTAAATATTATCACACATTCAAGTGCTATCAAATTCAAGTACGTGACTTTTTATTGGAAATTCGTAGCAGCATCAAAATTACACAGAGGATGTTTATGTTACTCATCCCATACTGACGCGTACTGGTACCATTGACGAGTTGAATATTTCCGTGAAGGGAATTTATTATATGAAACAAGAAACATGTGGTAGGGGATGGGGCGATTCTGATTATTACCCCATGGTTATGTTTTTCTAGAGCTTATTCCTATTGTTTTTAAGTTTTTATCATCTTCTCCGAAAAGGGCCGACTTTCTATAAATTACATAATTTACTAGTCGGGTACCCGGGTCCTGAAAATATACCCGGGTTCACTATTACCCGGATCGACCCGGGTACCCGCCGATATCCCTAGTTAATAATACTAACTAATAGGTCAAGAAAAAAAATGACTGTGTTAAATTGAGTTATTAAAACGAAATGACAGGAAGACACCTCCATAAGCAAACCTAATCTAGAGTTCGTATTTAGGGGATTACCCCGCCCGAATCAAGCAAGCAGCGGCGCACACGTGCTTGCATGTAGTCAAAAAGTGGTGGAGAGAGCAATGAGAATATATCGGCCGATATATCGGCGTATCGGCCTCGATTATATCGGTATCGGCCGATATATCGATATCGGCCTAAAAACCCGTATCGGTGCATCCCTAGTAATGGTTTCATTACGCAACTGAGTTGTGTAATAACTTAAATGCAAAAAATAGCGATTTTATCTAAAACCCGAAAAAACCCACAAAAAAACCCGAAAAATCCCAGTGGGCAGACAATTTCTGAAAAAAACCCGGGTTTTTGCCAACCCTGCCGAAAAAAGCGCTGAAGATTTTGATCATTTTCATAGAGAACAGTATCTACCCAAAAGTTCCAGTGTAAATTTTATTTCAGTGCTGAGCTTATGGGTGTGAAACGGGAATTGTGCGCGGACAATTGATGGCAGAAATACTACTTTAAATCTTTACTTATACAATATGACCAAACATGTTAGTAGAGTTGGGAATGTATGAGTTAGTCATGAATCTTCATGTCATTTAGGTAGTTCACTTACCCATAATAATAGTTACAACCTGACCAAATTAACATGTTATACTAAAGATATAATTATCTATAAACGAATGGCGAGAGATCTGGTTTTCAGACTTTTATACCTAGTTACAAGTTATAAAATTATTGTAATATATAATACCAGTTCAATAATAGAAGCAAAATTATAACCTTCTTACTTTCTCTCGAGTCTAGAGTGCTACAGACTACCCCTAGTGTTTTCAAGTACCTAAATATTAAGAAAAAACACACAAAGCCTTACCTTGAAGTCCGAACTGAAAACTTTGTTCTGCTTATCCTTTTTGTTAACAATGTCGAGTTCGTTCTTCTTCAAAGTTAACACAAGCGTCTTTTCGTGTGCTTCCCGCGCGGAGTTCCCATTCTCGTGTACGAACCCATTCGAATTACTCTCGGGAAGTTCATCGATCACAAAAAACGTGTTAAACCAAAACTGGAAAATCTTCTCCTTCCTTCCTATCTTGGGCTTGTTGTAGAACTCTAACTTAATGTCCCCGGTGATGGGCATGCAGCAGTCCAGGTGAATAACGAAACTCGGCGTGCTCTTCTTCACCTCGTACACAACACTTTTGAACAACTTGAGGCAGTGCTGGTAGCTCTGGTCACTGTTTTCGCTCAAAGTCTGTTGCGATATCGAGAAGCAGATGCTGCCCTGCCCGCCCGTGAAGCACGGCACTGGCTCCAGCACGATCTCGCGGATGTAGAGGGCCACTGGTACGTACTCGACGTTCCTCCGGATCAGCTCGGCATAGTAGTTCACGTACCGCAGCTGGCTGGGTATCGTGACGCCCTTGCGGTCCTGCGTCCGGGTCTGTCCGTAGAAGTTCAGCGCCTCCTCGGCTGTCGCAAACTGCCCGCTGTGGAGCAGGTAGCAGCAGATCATGGTTCCCGTCCGGCCTTTGCCTGCCTTGCAGTGGACTGCTGCAACGTTCCTCTTGTCAGACATGAGCCACTCTTGCACGTTCGTGCAGAACGGCCGGATTATCTCTATTTTTGGCGGGTTGTGGTCGTCGAATGGAAAGGTGCACACGCGGTTGTGGAACTTGGAAATGTCATAGGAGCGCTCAGAACATAGATTGTATATAAAATAGTGGTCCTTGTGTTTTGATTCGAGGAACTTTACCACGTCATCTATGTGGTTTCGGTAAACTCCCTCTATGCTTGATGCTGGGTAACCCATTGCTATAATATTGTCAGTTATATCTAATTCCAAGTTAAGGAAACAATCTTAATACAGACAATTATTTTAAGAATGTAAAAAAGCAGTAAACATTTGCAAACCTACCATTCTACACATACAACTACCGGGTGTCTTAAAATGAATTTCATCTAGTATGCTTTGAATTTCCCATGATGCAATCTAAAATTTAACTTAAAATTGGCAAGGCTGTAAGTGTATGTCAAAATTAGTAGGTTAGGTTTTGCGTCAATCTGTGTCAAAAGTGACGCAAAACCTAACCTACTGAATTTGACATAGACTTACAGTCGTGCCAATTTCAAGTAAAATTTTAGACTGCATTATGGGAAATTCATAGCATACAAGATGTAATTCATTTTAAGACACCCGGTATTTTGCAACAATATTATATAAGGTAAAATACACCAGTATTTAAATTTGAAATTTAAGTTGCTTAAAATTTTCAATTTCACAAGTGGTAATGTTAAAACAATTGAAAATCAGTAAAAACAAATAACAATCTACTACTGCTCTCATTTAAAATTTTGTAACAATATTTTACAATGAAACGAAGTATTAAAACTGCATAAATGAATTACTTCAGTTGACTAACATTTGTCTTTTCCACAAAGTGATGTGTTAAAACAATTGAAAAAATACTCCTGTCTACTTGGAATTTCGTAACATTTTATAAGGCTAAATACAGTAGTAAAACATTCAAAATGAATTCTTTACAACTTAAAACATCAATTTATTATAATTTCTAAATTCATTAAGTGACAGAGTTAAAACAATTGAAATTAGTTAAAAAAAATTAAAATCTACTCCATTTCATTTACAATTTTGTAACTTTGAATCAGGCTAAATACAGCAGTATATAAAACTGAAATTTCAGTTGTTTAAAATTTTCACTGTCACAAGTGGTAATATAAAAACAATAAAAAATCAGTAAAAAACTCTTCATCTAAAATTTTTCATCACATCATATAATAAAACAAAACACAGCAATATGTTGTGTAAATTTTTAACTTTAGTTAACTAACAATGTCTTTTCCATCAATTGAGAGCGATAAAACAATTGAAGATCAGTAAAGAATTGAAAATCTGCTCCAGAAAGCAGTAATGAATTCATTAAAATTGGAAACTTCAATTTATTACAATTTTTAAATTCATCAATTGAAATGTTAAAACAATTGACAATCAGTTAATAGAATTGACAACCTGCCTTGCAACATTTTATAAGATTAAATTCAGCAGTAAAACATTCATAATGAGTTTGTTAAAATTTTAAACTTCAGTTTATTATAATTTTTTAATTCATTAATTGAAAACGTTAAAACAAGCGAAAATCAGTAAAAAATTACTGAAAATCTTTGCCTCTCTGCTTAAACGTTTTGCTACATGCAACAGTAAAACGTTCATAATGAATTCTTTAAAATTTAAAACTGAATTTAGTGCAATTTTTATATCCAACATGTGACAGTTATAAAACAATTGAAAATAAGAAAAAACTGAAAATCTACTCTGTTCGTTTAAAATTTTGCAACATTTTATAAGACTTAAATACATTCATAACGAATTTAACAAAATGTGAAACTTGAATTTATTACAATTTTTAAATTAATTTGGAATTTTAAAAAATTTAAATCATTTTAAAAAAATTGAAAATCTACGCCTGGCCGTTTAAAATTTTGTAATAGGCTAAATTAATTCCTTAAAAATGAAACTGCAGTTTACTACAATTTTTAAATTCGTCAAGTGACAGTCTTGAATAATTGAAAATCAGTAAAAAAAAACTGAAAATGTACTCTGCTCATTTATAATTTTGTGGCGTTTTATAAGGCTCAATACAGCAATAAACATTCACAATGAATTCTTTAGAGCTTGAAACTCCGATTTATTATAATTTTTAAATTCATCAATTAAAAAACTCAAAACAAGCGAAAATCAGTAAAAAAAATAACTGAAAATCTTCTCTGTTTATTTAAATTTTTTAACATTCTGTACGGCTACACGCAGCAGTAAAACGTTCATAATGAATTCTTTAAAAATTAAAACTGAATTTAGTACAATTTTTATGTCCGTCATGCGACAGTTATAAAACAATTGAAAGTAAGAAAACTGAAAATCTACTTCTCTGTTCAGTTAAAAATTTGTAACATTTATAAGGCTAAAATATATTCATATCGAATTTAATAAAATGTGAAACTTGAATTTATTAAATTTTTAAATTCATCGATTGAAAGTTTTAAAAAATTGAAAATCATTTGAAAACTGAAAATCTACTCCTGTCCATTTAATATTTTATATTACTTTATAAGGCTAAATGCAACAGTAAAACATTCAAAATTAATTCTTTAAAAATGAAACTAGTTTACTACAATTTGTAAATTCGTCAAGTGACAGTGTCTTGAACAATTGAAATCAGTAGAAAAAAAACTGAAGAACTACTACTAAATAAACATTCACAATGAATTCTTTAGAACTACAAATTCACCAATTGAAAACGTTAAAACAAGTGAAAAAGAAGCAAGGAAATAGACAATCTACTGCTCTACTCATTTAGTTTTTTTAAACATTTTATAACGCTAAATGCAGCAGTAAAACATTCATAATGAAATCATTAAAATTGGAAACTTCAGTTTATTACAATTTTTAAATTGATCAATTGAAATGTTAAAACAATTGACAATCAGTTAATAACCTGCCTTGCAACATTTTATAAGATTCAATTCAGCAGTAAAACATTCATGAGTTCGTAACATTTGAAACTTCAGTTTATTACAATTTTTTAATTCATTAATTGAAAACGTTAAAACAAGAGAAAATCAGTAAAAAAATAACTGAAAATCTCTGCCTGTCTGCTTAAATTTTTTAACATTCTATAAGGCTACATGCAGCAGTAAAACGTTTATAATGAATTCTTTAAAAATTAAAACTCAATTTACTACATTTTTTATGTCCGTCATGCGACAGTTATAAAACAATTGAAAGTAAGTAAAAAAACTGAAAATCTCTGTTCATTTTATAAGGCATAAATACATTCATAACGAATTTAAAATTGTGAAACTTGAATTTATTACAATTTTTAAATTCATCAATAGGAAGTTTTAAAAAATTGAAAATCATTTAAAAAGTGAAAATCTCTTTCTGTCCATTTAATATTTTGTAATATTTTATAAGGCTAAATGGAACAGTAAAACATTGAAAATTCTTAAACAATTGAAAATTAGTAAAAAAAACTGAAAATCTACTCTGCTCATTTAGAATTTTGTGACGTTTTATAGGGCTCAATACAGGAATAAACATTCACAATGAATTCTTTAGAACTTGAGACTCCAATTTATTACAATTTTTAAATTCATCAATTGAAAACATTAAAACAATTGAAAAAAACTGACAATCTACTGCTCTACTCATTTAGTTTTTTTAAAAAACATTTTATAAGGCTAAGGGCCGGTTGCAGAAAGCAATGTTAAGTCTCGTGTTAGCTAACGTCGCGTCAAAGTGAACAAAATCGCATCAAATTTTGTTTACTAATGTATTAGTTACCATAAACATTTTAGATTTGATTCCTTTTTGTTCACTTTGACGTTGCGTTAGCTAACACCAGACTTAACATTGCTTTCTGCAACCGGCCCCAAATGCCGCAGTAAAACATTCGTAACGAATTAATTAAAATTTAAAACATCAATTTATTACAATTTTTAAAACCATCAAGTGACAGTGTTAAAACAATTGAAAATCAGTAAAAACTAAAAAATCTACCCTGCTCTTTGTTTAAAATTTTGCACCATTTTATATTATAGGTTCAATATAGCAGTATCTAAATTTGAAATTCCGGTTGCTAAACATTTTGAATTTCACACACAGCAATGCAAAAACAATCGAAAATAAGTAAAACAACACACAATTGATTGCTCTACTCATTTAAAAAAAATTAACATTTTGGCAGTCATAATGAATTCTTTAAACGTTGATACTGCTATTACAGTTTTTCAATCCATCAAGTGACAGTGTTAAAACAATTGAAAATCAGTTAAAAACTGAAAATCTAGCCTTGCATTCATTTAAAATTGTATAACATTTTATGAAGCTAAATATAGCAGTAGAACATTCCTAATGAATTCATTGAAATTTGAAACTTCAATTGATTACAATTTTTAAATTTATGAATTGAAAACGTTAAAACAATTGAAAATCAGTAAAAGCCGACAATCTACTATTCCAGTGAATCAAAATGTTAACACAATTATTTATAATAATGCAAAATAGAGCATTAACAAATTTTTTTCTTCAACGCAGCAAAAAACTCAATCTTTAATTCTACCAAGTGGAAACGTTAAAACAATTGAAAATCTACCGTAAAAGCAATGCAATAAAAGGATACATGTAAGGTCTAAGTTGAATCCGTCCTTCTTGTACCTATTTCGTCGCTTGCTCACCAATCCCTTGATAGGATTGGTGATGTTCATATTAGAAAAGGAATTGGACATCCTGGTCCCCTGTGCAGGTTTGGTGGTCGACGGAGCTGTTGGCGGTGGTGCTAGAGCCGGCGGATATCCGTTGGTGTGGCTCGCGAAAGCCTCCTCATTTGTAATGTGCAGCGGCGACACTGCCGACTGAATGTGGCAGCATATTTTTGTACTTTTATCTGAAAAGAACGCAGCTCTGATTATAGCAATCGCAACTTCATCACATCTTGGTGCATGGTTGTGTTCGTGGCAGTGCTGGCCTTAATTTTTTTATAGATAATCAAGGTTAACAATAATTAGATTTAAAAGTTTAGATGAACTATAAAATTGAGGTTATGTCAGAATTGGATGTAATTGTTGGTGCAATAATTCTAACTCACGATACTGCCAAACTTTAAACCATACACGAGCACTGCTGATGATCTTTTTTACTCACTAAATGCCTCTAAAAACCCATCTTGGTTGTAAAGCGAGATGGAGACTGACAACCTTGTCTTCAACTCAGCAGAATTACATCACTTTAACTGAAATTTTTGCAAAATTACTATTCTTGAACAATCTCGAATAACCAATCTTACAGCTCTGCAATGCCCCAAGCAATTTAAAAGCCTTATCAAGTATGTTTGTTCAGGGTATCTCTTGCAAATAGGTAGCGCCGAGTTCAAATCGTCCCTTTATAGCAAACACGTGAGATAAGGCTACCGCTTTAAACCCCAATTTCTGGTAAATCTTGTTGTATTCCGAGAAGACCACTGGCACTTGAACAAGCAGCACCGGAGTGTCTCCGACAGCACCTACCTCTCAACCGAGCCTTTGACTTGCGACAACTAAAGCACAGACCCATAAAACCGCCTGTGTGGAGGAAGTAGCCAGTAAAGGGACCGAGGGGGCTCACAGAATTCCTTTATTGCACATTGCAGCTATTCACTTGGCAACATCAATACAAAGCACTGGCCACTAGAAGCCAAAACCGGGGCTCCTCGCACTGCACAGCCCCACAATCGGACAATCGGCACCGAAAACTCGCAGCCACCGAAATCCCTCCTGCCCCAATTCTTACATGTACACGAGTTTAGTAGGATAGGAGCACTTAGTAACCACAGACGTTTGGCGATTTAATTGGGACGTCAGCCAGTCGCAACCCTGCGCTAGATTCATGGCTCGTTAGCTGCTGGCCGCCTGCATGTCGTCGGGGGCGCTGCTCCAGTGGCCCTCGGGAAATTTCGAAGCCAAAGTAAATTCACACTTGGTCTTTGTCTTTTCGTTTGACTGCAAGCACCACGGACCACAGCACTATCCAAAAACGTGTTTGTGGTTCGCCGCCCCGCCGCCAGATCGCGCCAGCCCGGACAAATGACAGTCTTATGACATTTTCGAATCAAGGACGCCGCTGCATTTGCTCCAGTTTCCAAAATTTGCAAATTGCAGTTTTAGAGCATTTTCGAAGTGGAAGTGGACGCAGGCGTTGTTGAGGAGCAAATGTGCGGACGTTGGAAATAAACACATATGAGTAACCAAGCCCGTTTAATCGCCTTGTGCACTGGAAAGTTATCTTTGCAATTAACTTATCAATGCAGATTAGGATTGGTCTTACTCACTTGATACTCCAGACAATTAGACTAGAAATCCACTTCTGACTAAAATGGGCCTCATTGGACTTTGACATTTGGTTAGGGTAGCACACAGTTACGTAATAGCGCAAATGAAGTCTCCACATAGTAAAAAGTGTTGTAGCTTTAAATGACTAGACAGTGATAGTGGTCATGTTTAGCCTTGTAGAGTATTATTTATTTATTACTCATTAAATACCTTTCAATTTAGATCAAATATTATTATAACAATTAGCACAGCCTGATCTGATGCTTGCTTAATAGAAATAGCCTGAACAAAATTAAATATTTGTACAGAGTGGGCGTATTTCGATGTTTTTATAGAGAAACCTGATTGGACAAATGGATCCCATCCTCGATTCTTTTTTCGAGAAAAGTTTAATGGTGAAAACCAACATTGGACATCGTCTGTAGTTTTCGATTTATAAGCTAATAAATTTATTAAAATGGAGAAGAATATTTCCACGTTCGTCAAGCACCTTTTTGATTAGAATCCAGTAGCGTACAATTACTTACTTAATCGCAAGCCTTTTTTTTTACCTTGCGGTGTAATAAGGCTGTGGGTTTATTCATGTTGGTTTTTCTCTGCATATCTCCCTCCATGATTTTCTATCTCTTGCTTCCTTTTCTATGTGGCTCACTAAGGCTCCTCTCGCTTCAGTTGCTTTTTCTGTTTCTTCTTTCCGTGTCTTCCTTGGTCTGCCTCTTTTTCTGTTTGTAGCTCTTGCTTCGTATATTTTCCTTGTTGTTCTATGTGGCGTAGTCAATTTTTCAAAAAAGTTTAGAAATTCGAGTTATACCAGCTCTTTGGTTATACCATAAAATTGTATATTTTTATATGTCACTCATAATTGGCTGTAGCATCATATGAAAAGGGATTTTTGTAATCGTTCCAGTGATATCTATACACAGTGTGAAAATGAAGTAGCGTATAAATTCGGTACTTAACCCTGTTAATCGTTTTTAGAAAAAATCTCAAAGATGTGTTGCGATTCAAATTGCAGCGCGCGTCTTAAAGTAATTTTTAGATTTCTATATCATTTGTGTTAAATGTTATGACGTCATGAATATTTTTTTAAATAACCTATAGGTGAGTTTTTTAAAGCGTTTCAAGGCGATATCTCGAAAATGGTATAAAATATTTTGATGAAATTTTGGTCAGGTAATAGAGAGATGGGGGACATATTTAAACATATTTTTTACATTTAATTCATCTCTTTATTTTGAGGGGGGGGGGGGTAACTTTGGAATTTTAAATAGGATGATGTACTTTTGTCTTGAAAATTAGAATATAGGTACGTAAAAACTACATATTTGCTTTTTCAATTACGGAATTATTAGGATATAAAATAAAAAAGAATAATAATCGTTAAAAAAATAACTCATTTCCCTGGAAACGAATTCTGAATTAAGTGAACTTGATTTAATCGTAAAATTTATTTATTTTTTAAATTTAACCAAAATTTAGTTAATCATAATTCCGTAACCGAAACAGCAAATCTAAAAATGTTTTGTACATATACGTAGTTTTGTACGTAGAATCGAATTTTCTAAACAAATGTACATCATCCTACTTAAAATTCTAAAGTTTATCCATACCCCTCAAAATAAAGTAGGGGGTAATTATAAAACATACGTTTAAATATGTCCCTCCATGTCCCTATTACCTCATCAGAATGTAATAAAAATATTTGAAACCGTTTTCAAGATATTGCCTTGTAACATTTAAAAAACTCACCTAGTACTATATTTGTACTTATTTCGATAGCAAGTTTTAATCTGTTTTCAAGGGTATAAGATTATAACTAGGTTACATTATTTTTTTTAGAAAAACGGGCTTAAACTTCATATCCTAAAGATGAATTAAATGAACAGAGTAATAATTTTAGTTATTTGGGCTGAAAACAAAAAACTTAGTGTAAGTGACGTCCTAACCCTCCTGAAGGAATGTGAAAACGGTTCCATGGTGGAACGATAGAAGAGTTTAGGAAAAAAAATAAAACAAGAAAAAACATTTCAAGTTACTTGGGTTTGAAATAAAAAACTTAGTAGTGATTACACTTGACTTTGATAATAATTCCAACATAACAAATGATTGTACAATCATCGGTTTTTGTTTTAAGCCCAGGTAACTACTCTTACTACTTAAATTAAGGTATTTCTTTCAATTTGTTTCTAATGTAACACAAACGAAAAAAATAAAAAGTATGTAGATTGTCATTTAAAAAATGATGACCTAATAACATTTAAACAAATGATATACATATTGATAAATAAATAAACATTTCTAATAAACTAGAGATATCTAATAATCCAGAGGCAGCCATTTGCATTACTATCACACACGAAAAACGGAATCGCACGGATAGAGAATTTTAAGAGCATTAATTATTATTAAATGTAATGGAAACGCTTTTTCCCCGCTAATATCGTTTCACAGTCATGTTTACTAACGCATGTTAGCATGTTACACTTCTGAAGATTCACCAGCAGTACCTCCTAACTATGATCAAAGCTTTATTTTCAGATATATCTACTACCAAACAAGAAAAACGGAATCACTCGGATAGAGAATTTTAAGAGCATCAATTATTATTAAATTCAGATCTAAAGCATTCAAACGTACTGGAAATGCTTTTTCGTCGCTAATATCGGTTCCCAGTCATGTTTATTAACGCTTGTTAGCATGTTACACCTCTGAAGATTGACCAGCGGTACTAACTATGTTGTAAGCTTTATTTTCAACGCAGTAAGAACGCAATGGCCACTTACATACGTTTTCAGAAATATCTAGTAATTCACAGGCAGCCATTTGCATTACTACCACACAAGAATAAGGGAATCACACGGATAGAAAATTTTAAGAGCATTAATTATTATTAAATTCAGATTTAAAGCATTCAAACGTACTGGAAATGCTTTTTCGTCGCTAATATCGGTTCCCAGTCATGTTTACTAACGCATGTTAGCATGTTACACCTCTGAAGATTGACCAGCGGTACTAACTATGCTCTAAGCTTTATTTTCAACGCAGTAAGAACGCAATGGCCACTTACATACGTTTTCAGAAATGTCTAGTAATTCACAGGCAGCCATTTGCATTACTACCACACAAGAAAAATGGGATCACTCGGATAGAGAATTTTAAGAGCATTAATTATTATTAAATTCAGATCTAAAGCATTCAAACGTACTGGAAATGCTTTTCCGTCGCTAATATCGCTTCCCAGTCATGTTTACTAACGCATGTTAGCATACACCTCTCAAGATTGACCAGCGGTACTAACTATGCTCTAAGCTTTATTTTCAGCGCAGTAAGAACGCAATGACCACTTACATACGTTTTCAAAAATATCTAGTAATTCACAGGCAGCCATTTGCATTACTACCACACAAGAAAAACGGAATCACTTGGATAGAGAATGTTAAGAGCATTAATTATTATTAAATTCAGATATAAAGCATTCAAACGTACTGGAAATGCTTTTCCGTCGCTAATATCGCTTCCCAGTCATGTTTACTAACGCATGTTAGCATACACCTCTGAAGATTGACCAGCAATATTAACTATGTCCAAACCTTTATTTTCAGCGCAGTAAGAACGCAATGACCACTTACATTCGTTTTCAAAAATATCTAGTAATTCACAGGCAGCCATTTGCATTACTACCACACAAGAAAAACGGAATCACTTGGATAGAGAAAGTTAAGAGCATTAATTATTATTAAATTCAGATCTAAAGCATTCAAACGTACAGGAAATGCTTTTCCGTCGCTAATATCGCTTCCCAGTCATGTTTACTAACGCATGTTAGCATACACCTCTGAAGATTGACCAGCGGTACTAACTATGCTCTAACCTTTATTTTCAGCGCAGTAAGAACGCAATGACCACTTACATACGTTTTCAGAAATATCTAGTGAGTCACAGGCAGCCATTTGCATTACTACCACACAAGAATAAGGGAATCACTCGGATAGAAAATTTTAAGAGCATTAATTATTTTTAAATTCAGATTTAAAGCATTCAAACGTACTGGAAATGCTTTTTCGTCGCTAATATCGGTTTCCAGTCATGTTTACTAACGCATGTTAGCATGTTACACCTCTGAAGATTGACCAGCGGTACTAACTATGCTCTAAGCTTTATTTTCAGCGCAGTAAGAACGCAATGGCCACTTACATACGTTTTCAGAAATATCTAGTAATTCACAGGCAGCCATTTGCATTACTACCACACAAGAAAAATGGGATCACTCGGATAGAGAATTTTAAGAGCATTAATTATTATTAAATTCAGATCTAAAGCATTCAAACGTACTGGAAATGCTTTTCCGTCGCTAATATCGCTTCCCAGTCATGTTTACTAACGCATGTTAGCATACACCTCTGAAGATTGACCAGCGGTACTAACTATGCTCTAAGCTTTATTTTCAGCGCAGTAAGAACGCAATGACCACTTACATACGTTTTCAGAACTATCTAGTAAGTCACAGGCAGCCATTTGCATTACTACCACACAAGAATAAGGGAATCACTCGGATAGAAAATTTTAAGAGCATTAATTATTATTAAATTCAGATTTAAAGCATTCAAACGTACTGGAAATGCTTTTTCGTCCCTAATATCGGTTCCCAGTCATGTTTACTAACGCATGTTAGCATGTTACACCTCTGAAGATTGACCAGCGGTACTAACTATTCTCTAACCTTTATTTTCAGCGCAGTAAGAACGCAATGGCCACTTACATACGTTTTCAGAAATATCTAGTAATTCACAAGCAGCCATTTGCATTACTACCACACAAGAAAAATGGGATCACTCGGATAGAGAACTTTAAGAGCATTAATTTTTATTAAATTCAAATCTAAGGCATTCAAACGTACTGGAAACGCTTTTTTGTCGCTAATATCGGTTCCCAGTCATGTTTACTAACGCATGTTGACAGGTGACACCACTAAAGATTGACCAGCAGTATTAACTATGTCCTAACCTTTATTTTCAGCTCAGTAAGAACGCAATGGCCACTTACATACGTTTTCAAAAATATCTAGTAATTCACAGGCAGCCATTTGCATTACTACCACACAAGAAAAACGGAATCACTTGGATAGAGAATTTTAAGAGCATTAATTATTATTAAATTCAGATCTAAAGCATTCAAACGTACTGGAAATGCTTTTTCGTCGCTAATATCGGTTCCCAGTCATGTTTACTAACGCATGTTAGCATGTTACACCTCTGAAGATTGACCAGCGGTACTAACTATGCTCTTAGCTTTATTTTCAGCGCAGTAAGAACGCAATGGCCACTTACATACGTTTTCAGAAATATCTAGTAATTCACAGGCAGCCATTTGCATTACTACCACACAAGAAAAATGGAATCACTCGGATAGAGAATTTTAAGAGCATTAATTTTTATTAAATTCAGATCTAAAGCATTCAAACGTACTGGAAATGCTTTTTTGTCGCTAATATCGGTTCCCAGTCATGTTTACTAACGCATGTTAGCATGTTACACCTCTGAAGATTGACCAGCGGTACTGACTATGCTCTAACCTTTATTTTCAGCGCAGTAAGAACGCAATGACCACTTACATACGTTTTCAGAAATATCTAGTAAGTCACAGGCAGCCATTTGCATTACTACCACACAAGAATAAGGGAATCACTTGGATAGAACATTTTAAGAGCATTAATTATTATTAAATTCAGATTTAAAGCATTCAAACGTACTGGAAATGCTTTTTTGTCGCTAATATCGGTTCCCAGTCATGTTTACTAACGCATGTTAGCATGTTACACCTCTGAAGATTGACCAGCGGTACTGACTATGCTCTAACCTTTATTTTCAGCGCAGTAAGAACGCAATGACCACTTACATACGTTTTCAGAAATCTCTTGTAATTCACAGGCAGCCATTTGCATTGCTACCACACAAGAAAAACGGAATCACTCGGATAGAGAATTTTAAGAGCATTAATTATTATTAAATTCAGATCTAAAGCATTCAAACGTACTGGAAATGCTTTTTCGTCGCTAATATCGGTTCCCAGTCATGTTTATTTACGCTTGTTAGCTTGTTACACCTTTGAAGATTGACCAGCGGTACTAACTATGTTCTAAGCTTTATTTTCAGCGCAGTAACAACGCAATGACCACTTACATACGTTTTCAAAAATATCTAGTAATTCACAGGCAGCCATTTGCATTACTACCACACAAGAAAAACGGAATCACTTGGATAGAGAATGTTAAGAGCATTAATTATTATTAAATTCAGATCTAAAGCATTCAAACGTACTGGAAATGCTTTTCCGTCGCTAATATCGCTTCCCAGTCATGTTTACTAACGCATGTTAGCATACACCTCTGAAGATTGAACAGCAGTATTAACTATGTCCAAACCTTTATTTTCAGCGCAGTAAGAACGCAATGACCACTTACATTCGTTTTCAAAAATATCTAGTAATTCACAGGCAGCCATTTGCATTACTACCACACAAGAAAAACGGAATCACTTGGATAGAGAATGTTAAGAGCATTAATTATTATTAAATTCAGATCTAAAGCATTCAAACGTACTGGAAATGCTTTTCCGTCGCTAATATCGCTTCCCAGTCATGTTTACTAACGCATGTTAGCATACACCTCTGAAGATTGACCAGCGGTACTAACTATGCTCTAACCTTTATTTTCAGCGCAGTAAGAACGCAATGGCCACTTACATACGTTTTCAGAAATCTCTTGTAATTCACAGGCAGCCATTTGCATTGCTACCACACAAGAAAAACGGAATCACTCGGATAGAGAATTTTAAGAGCATTCATTATTATTAAATTCAGATCTAAAGCATTCAAACGTACTGGAAATGCTTTTTCGTCGCTAATATCGGTTCCCAGTCATGTTTATTAACGCTTGTTAGCATGTTACACCTCTGAAGATTGACCAGCGGTACTAACTATGTTGTAAGCTTTATTTTCAGCGCAATAAAAACGCAATGACCACTTACATACGTTTTCAGAAATATCTAGTAATTCACAGGCAGCCATTTGCATTGCTACCACACAAGAATAACGGAATCACTTGGATAGAGAATTTTAAGAGCATTAATTATTATTAAATTCAGATCTAAAGCATTCAAACATACTGGAAATTCTTTTTCGCCGCTAATATCGGTTCCCAGTCATGTTTACTAACGCATGTTAGCATGTTACACTCTGAAGATTGACCAGCGGTACTAACTATGCTCTAAGCTTTATTTTCAGCGCAGTAAGAACGCAATGACCACCTACATACGTTTTCAGAAATATCTAGTAATTCACAGACAGCCATTTGCATTACTACCACACAAGAAAAATGGAATCACTCGGATAGAGAATTTTAAGAGCATTAATTTTTGTTAAATTCAGATTTAAAGCATTCAGGCGTACTGGAAATGCTTTTTCGTCGCTAATATCGGTTCCCAGTCATGTTTATTAACGCATGTTAGCATGTTACACCTCTGAAGATGACCAGCGGTAATAACTATGCTCTAAGCTTGATTTTCAGCGCAGTAAGAACGCAATGGCCACTTACATACGTTTTCAGAAATATCTAGTAATTCACAGGCAGCCATTTGCATTACTACCACACAAGAAAAACGGAATCACTTGGATAGAGAATATTAAGAGCATTAATTATTATTAAATTCAGATCTAAAGCATTCAAACGTACTGGAAACGCTTTTCCGTCGCTAATATCGGTTCCCAGTCATGTTTACTAACGCATGTTAGCATACACCTCTGAAGATTGACCAGCAGTATTAACTATGTCCAAACCTTTATTTTCAGTGCAGTAAGAACGCAATGACCACTTACATTCGTTTTCAAAAATATCTAGTAATTCACAGGCAGCCATTTGCATTACTACCACACAAGAAAAACGGAATCACTTGGATAGAGAATGTTAAGAGCATTAATTATTATTAAATTCAGATCTAAAGCATTCAAACGTACTGGAAATGCTTTTCCGTCGCTAATATCGCTTCCCAGTCATGTTTACTAACGCATGTTAGCATACACCTCTGAAGATTGACCAGCGGTACTAACTATGCTCTAACCTTTATTTTCAGCGCAGTAAGAACGCAATGGCCACTTACATACGTTTTCAGAAATATCTAGTGAGTCACAGGCAGCCATTTGCATTACTACCACACAAGAATAAGGGAATCACTCGGATAGAAAATTTTAAGAGCTTTAATTATTATTAAATTCAGATTTAAAGCATTCAAACGTACTGGAAATGCTTTTTCGTCGCTAATATCGGTTTCCAGTCATGTTTACTAACGCATGTTAGCATGTTACACCTCTGAAGATTGACCAGCGGTACTAACTATGCTCTAAGCTTTATTTTCAGCGCAGTAAGAACGCAATGGCCACTTACATACGTTTTCAGAAATATCTAGTAATTCACAGGCAGCCATTTGCATTACTACCACACAAGAAAAATGGGATCACTCGGATAGAGAATTTTAAGAGCATTAATTATTATTAAATTCAGATCTAAAGCATTCAAACGTACTGGAAATGCTTTTCCGTCGCTAATATCGCTTCCCAGTCATGTTTACTAACGCATGTTAGCATACACCTCTGAAGATTGACCAGCGGTACTAACTATGCTCTAAGCTTTATTTTCAGCGCAGTAAGAACGCAATGACCACTTACATACGTTTTCAGAACTATCTAGTAAGTCACAGGCAGCCATTTGCATTACTACCACACAAGAATAAGGGAATCACTCGGATAGAAAATTTTAAGAGCATTAATTATTATTAAATTCAGATTTAAAGCATTCAAACGTACTGGAAATGCTTTTTCGTCCATAATATCGGTTCCCAGTCATGTTTACTAACGCATGTTAGCATGTTACACCTCTGAAGATTGACCAGCGGTACTAACTATTCTCTAACCTTTATTTTCAGCGCAGTAAGAACGCAATGGCCACTTACATACGTTTTCAGAAATATCTAGTAATTCACAAGCAGCCATTTGCATTACTACCACACAAGAAAAATGGGATCACTCGGATAGAGAACTTTAAGAGCATTAATTTTTATTAAATTCAAATCTAAGGCATTCAAACGTACTGGAAACGCTTTTTTGTCGCTAATATTGGTTCCCAGTCATGTTTACTAACGCATGTTGACAGGTGACACCACTAAAGATTGACCAGCAGTATTAACTATGTCCTAACCTTTATTTTCAGCTCAGTAAGAACGCAATGGCCACTTACATACGTTTTCAAAAATATCTAGTAATTCACAGGCAGCCATTTGCATTACTACCACACAAGAAAAACGGAATCACTTGGATAGAGAATTTTAAGAGCATTAATTATTATTAAATTCAGATCTAAAGCATTCAAACGTACTGGAAATGCTTTTTCGTCGCTAATATCGGTTCCCAGTCATGTTTACTAACGCATGTTAGCATGTTACACCTCTGAAGATTGACCAGCGGTACTAACTATGCTCTTAGCTTTATTTTCAGCGCAGTAAGAACGCAATGGCCACTTACATACGTTTTCGGAAATATCTAGTAATTCACAGGCAGCCATTTGCATTACTACCACACAAGAAAAATGGAATCACTCGGATAGAGAATTTTAAGAGCATTAATTTTTATTAAATTCAGATTTAAAGCATTCAAACGTACTGGAAATGCTTTTTTGTCGCTAATATCGGTTCCCAGTCATGTTTACTAACGCATGTTAGCATGTTACACCTCTGAAGATTGACCAGCGGTACTGACTATGCTCTAACCTTTATTTTCAGCGCAGTAAGAACGCAATGACCACTTACATACGTTTTCAGAAATATCTAGTAAGTCACAGGCAGCCATTTGCATTACTACCACACAAGAATAAGGGAATCACTTGGATAGAACATTTTAAGAGCATTAATTATTATTAAATTCAGATTTAAAGCATTCAAACGTACTGGAAATGCTTTTTTGTCGCTAATATCGGTTCCCAGTCATGTTTACTAACGCATGTTAGCATGTTACACCTCTGAAGATTGACCAGCGGTACTGACATGCTCTAACCTTTATTTTCAGCGCAGTAAGAACGCAATGACCACTTACATACGTTTTCAGAAATCTCTTGTAATTCACAGGCAGCCATTTGCATTGCTACCACACAAGAAAAACGGAATCACTCGGATAGAGAATTTTAAGAGCATTAATTATTATTAAATTCAGATCTAAAGCATTCAAACGTACTGGAAATGCTTTTTCGTCGCTAATATCGGTTCCCAGTCATGTTTATTAACGCTTGTTAGCTTGTTACACCTTTGAAGATTGACCAGCGGTACTAACTATGTTCTAAGCTTTATTTTCAGCGCAGTAACAACGCAATGACCACTTACATACGTTTTCAAAAATATCTAGTAATTCACAGGCAGCCATTTGCATTACTACCACACAAGAAAAACGGAATCACTTGGATAGAGAATGTTAAGAGCATTAATTATTATTAAATTCAGATCTAAAGCATTCAAACGTACTGGAAATGCTTTTCCGTCGCTAATATCGCTTCCCAGTCATGTTTACTAACGCATGTTAGCATACACCTCTGAAGATTGACCAGCGGTACTAACTATGCTCTAAGCTTTATTTTCAGCGCAGTAAGAACGCAATGACCACTTACATTCGTTTTCAAAAATATCTAGTAATTCACAGGCAGCCATTTGCATTACTACCACACAAGAAAAACGGAATCACTTGGATAGAGAATGTTAAGAGCATTAATTATCATTAAATTCAGATCTAAAGCATTCAAACGTACTGGAAATGCTTTTCCGTCGCTAATATCGCTTCCCAGTCATGTTTACTAACGCATGTTAGCATACACCTCTGAAGATTGACCAGCGGTACTAACTATGCTCTAAGCTTTATTTTCAGCGCAGTAAGAACGCAATGACCACTTACATACGTTTTCAGAACTATCTAGTAAGTCACAGGCAGCCATTTGCATTACTACCACACAAGAATAAGGGAATCACTCGGATAGAAAATTTTAAGAGCTTTAATTATTATTAAATTCAGATTTAAAGCATTCAAACGTACTGGAAATGCTTTTTCGTCGCTAATATCGGTTTCAAGTCATGTTTACTAACGCATGTTAGCATGTTACACCTCTGAAGATTGACCAGCGGTACTAACTATGCTCTAAGCTTTATTTTCAGCGCAGTAAGAACGCAATGGCCACTTACATACGTTTTCAGAAATATCTAGTAATTCACAGGCAGCCATTTGCATTACTACCACACAAGAAAAATGGGATCACTCGGATAGAGAATTTTAAGAGCATTAATTATTATTAAATTCAGATCTAAAGCATTCAAACGTACTGGAAATGCTTTTCCGTCGCTAATATCGCTTCCCAGTCATGTTTACTAACGCATGTTAGCATACACCTCTGAAGATTGACCAGCGGTACTAACTATGCTCTAAGCTTTATTTTCAGCGCAGTAAGAACGCAATGACCACTTACATACGTTTTCAGAACTATCTAGTAAGTCACAGGCAGCCATTTGCATTACTACCACACAAGAATAAGGGAATCACTCGGATAGAAAATTTTAAGAGCTTTAATTATTATTAAATTCAGATTTAAAGCATTCAAACGTACTGGAAATGCTTTTTCGTCGCTAATATCGGTTTCAAGTCATGTTTACTAACGCATGTTAGCATGTTACACCTCTGAAGATTGACCAGCGGTACTAACTATGCTCTAAGCTTTATTTTCAGCGCAGTAAGAACGCAATGGCCACTTACATACGTTTTCAGAAATATCTAGTAATTCACAGGCAGCCATTTGCATTACTACCACACAAGAAAAATGGGATCACTTGGATAGAGAATGTTAAGAGCATTAATTATTATTAAATTCAGATCTAAAGCATTCAAACGTACTGGAAATGCTTTTCCGTCGCTAATATCGCTTCCCAGTCATGTTTACTAACGCATGTTAGCATACACCTCTGAAGATTGACCAGCGGTACTAACTATGCTCTAAGCTTTATTTTCAGCGCAGTAAGAACGCAATGACCACTTACATACGTTTTCAGAACTATCTAGTAAGTCACAGGCAGCCATTTGCATTACTACCACACAAGAATAAGGGAATCACTCGGATAGAAAATTTTAAGAGCTTTAATTATTATTAAATTCAGATTTAAAGCATTCAAACGTACTGGAAATGCTTTTTCGTCGCTAATATCGGTTTCAAGTCATGTTTACTAACGCATGTTAGCATGTTACACCTCTGAAGATTGACCAGCGGTACTAACTATGCTCTAAGCTTTATTTTCAGCGCAGTAAGAACGCAATGGCCACTTACATACGTTTTCAGAAATATCTAGTAATTCACAGGCAGCCATTTGCATTACTACCACACAAGAAAAATGGGATCACTCGGATAGAGAATTTTAAGAGCATTAATTATTATTAAATTCAGATCTAAAGCATTCAAACGTACTGGAAATGCTTTTCCGTCGCTAATATCGCTTCCCAGTCATGTTTACTAACGCATGTTAGCATACACCTCTGAAGATTGACCAGCAGTATTAACTATGTCCAAACCTTTATTTTCAGCGCAGTAAGAACGCAATGACCACTTACATTCGTTTTCAAAAATATCTAGTAATTCACAGGCAGCCATTTGCATTACTACCACACAAGAAAAACGGAATCACTTGGATAGAGAATGTTAAGAGCATTAATTATCATTAAATTCAGATCTAAAGCATTCAAACGTACTGGAAATGCTTTTCCGTCGCTAATATCGCTTCCCAGTCATGTTTACTAACGCATGTTAGCATACACCTCTGAAGATTGACCAGCGGTACTAACTATGCTCTAAGCTTTATTTTCAGCGCAGTAAGAACGCAATGACCACTTACATACGTTTTCAGAACTATCTAGTAAGTCACAGGCAGCCATTTGCATTACTACCACACAAGAATAAGGGAATCACTCGGATAGAAAATTTTAAGAGCTTTAATTATTATTAAATTCAGATTTAAAGCATTCAAACGTACTGGAAATGCTTTTTCGTCGCTAATATCGGTTTCAAGTCATGTTTACTAACGCATGTTAGCATGTTACACCTCTGAAGATTGACCAGCGGTACTAACTATGCTCTAAGCTTTATTTTCAGCGCAGTAAGAACGCAATGGCCACTTACATACGTTTTCAGAAATATCTAGTAATTCACAGGCAGCCATTTGCATTACTACCACACAAGAAAAATGGGATCACTCGGATAGAGAATTTTAAGAGCATTAATTATTATTAAATTCAGATCTAAAGCATTCAAACGTACTGGAAATGCTTTTCCGTCGCTAATATCGCTTCCCAGTCATGTTTACTAACGCATGTTAGCATACACCTCTGAAGATTGACCAGCGGTACTAACTATGCTCTAAGCTTTATTTTCAGCGCAGTAAGAACGCAATGACCACTTACATACGTTTTCAGAACTATCTAGTAAGTCACAGGCAGCCATTTGCATTACTACCACACAAGAATAAGGGAATCACTCGGATAGAAAATTTTAAGAGCATTAATTATTATTAAATTCAGATTTAAAGCATTCAAACGTACTGGAAATGCTATTTCGTCCCTAATATCGGTTACCAGTCATGTTTACTAACGCATGTTAGCATGTTACACCTCTGAAGATTGACCAGCGGTACTAACTATGCTCTAAGCTTTATTTTCAGCGCAGTAAGAACGCAATGGCCACTTACATACGTTTTCATAAATATCTAGTAATTCACAGGCAGCCATTTGCATTACTACCACACAAGAAAAATGGGATCACTCGGATAGAAAATTTTAAGAGCATTAATTATTATTAAATTCAGATTTAAAGCATTCAAACGTACTGGAAATGCTTTTTCGTCCCTAATATCGGTTTCCAGTCATGTTTACTAACGCATGTTAGCATGTTACACCTCTGAAGATTGACCAGCGGTACTAACTATGCACTAAGCTTTATTTTCAGCGCAGTAAGAACGCAATGGCCACTTACATACGTTTTCAGAAATATCTAGTAATTCACAGGCAGCCATTTGCATTACTACCACACAAGAAAAATGGGATCACTCGGATAGAGAATTTTAAGAGCATTAATTATTATTAAATTCAGATTTAAAGCATTCAAACGTACTGGAAATGCTTTTTCGTCCCTAATATCGGTTTCCAGTCATGTTTACTAACGCATGTTAGCATGTTACACCTCTGAAGATTGACCAGCGGTACTAACTATGCTCTAAGCTTTATTTTCAGCGCAGTAAGAACGCAATGGCCACTTACATACGTTTTCAGAAATATCTAGTAATTCACAGGCAGCCATTTGCATTACTACCACACAAGAAAAATGGGATCACTCGGATAGAAAATTTTAAGAGCATTAATTTTTATTAAATTCAAATCTAAGGCATTCAAACGTACTGGAAACGCTTTTTTGTCGCTAATATCGGTTCCCAGTCATGTTTACTAACGCATGTTGGCAGGTGACACCACTGAAGATTGACCAGCAGTATTAACTATGTCCTAACCTTTACTTTCAGCTCAGTAAGAACGCAATGGCCACTTACATACGTTTTCAAAAATATCTAGTAATTCACAGGCAGCCATTTGCATTACTACCACACAAGAAAAACGGAATCACTTGGATAGAGAATTTTAAGAGCATTAATTATTATTAAATTCAGATTCTAAAGCATTCAAACGTACTGGAAATGCTTTTTTGTCGCTAATATCGGTTCCCAGTCATGTTTACTAACGCATGTTAGCATGTTACACCTCTGAAGATTGACCAGCGGTACTAACTATGCTCTTAGCTTTATTTTCAGCGCAGTAAGAACGCAATGGCCACTTACATACGTTTTCATAAATATCTAGTAATTCACAGGCAGCCATTTGCATTACTACCACACAAGAAAAATGGAATCACTCGGATAGAGAATTTTAAGAGCATTAATTTTTATTAAATTCAGATCTAAAGCATTCAAACGTACTGGAAATGCTTTTTTGTCGCTAATATCGGTTCCCAGTCATGTTTACTAACGCATGTTAGCATGTTACACCTATGAAGATTGACCAGCGGTACTAACTATGCTCTAAGCTTTATTTTCAGCGCAGTAAGAACGCAATGGCCACTTACATACGTTTTCAGAAATATCTAACAATTCACAGGCAGCCATTTGCATTACTACCACACAAGAAAAATGGAATCACTCGGATAGAGAATTTTAAGAGCATTAATTTTTATTAAATTCAAATCTAAGGCATTCAAACGTACTGGAAACGCTTTTTTCGTCGCTAATATCGGGTCCCAGGCATGTTTACTAACGCATGTTGGCAGGTGACACCACTGAAGATTGACCAGCAGTATTAACTATTTCCTAACCTTTATTTTCAGCGCAGTAAGAACGCAATGACCACTTACATACGTTTTCAAAAATATCTAGTAATTCACAGGCAGCCATTTGCATTACTACCACACAAGAAAAACGGAATCACTTGGATAGAGAATTTTAAGAGCATTAATTATTATTAAATTCAGATCTAAAGCATTCAAACGTACTGGAAATGCTTTTCCGTAGCTAATATCGCTTCCCAGTCATGTTTACTAACGCATGTTAGCATACACCTCTGAAGATTGACCAGCGGTACTAACTATGCTCTAACCTTTATTTTCAGCGCAGTAAGAACGCAATGACCACTTACATACGTTTTCAGAAATATCTAGTAAGTCACAGGCAGCCATTTGCATTACTACCACACAAGAATAAGGAATCACTCGGATAGAACATTTTAAGAGCATTAATTATTATTAAATTCAGATTTAAAGCATTCAAACGTACTGGAAATGCTTTTTCGTCGCTAATATCGCTTCCCAGTCATGTTTACTAACGCATGTTAGCATACACCTCTGAAGATTGACCAGCGGTACTAAATATATTCTAAGCTTTATTTTCAGCGCAGTAAGAACGCAATGACCACTTACATACGTTTTCAGAAATCTCTTGTAATTCACAGGCAGCCATTTGCATTGCTACCACACAAGAAAAACGGAATCACTCGGATAGAGAATTTTAAGAGCATTAATTATTATTAAATTCAGATCTAAAGTATTCAAACGTACTGGAAATGCTTTTTCGTCGCTAATATCGGTTCCCAGTCATGTTTATTAACGCTTGTTAGCATGTTACATCTCTGAAGATTGACCAGCGGTACTAACTATGTTGTAAGCTTTATTTTCAGCGCAATAAAAACGCAATGACCACTTACATACGTTTTCAGAAATATCTAGTAATTCACAGACAGCCATTTGCATTGCTACCACACAAGAATAACGGAATCACTTGGATAGAGAATTTTAAGAGCTTTAATTTTTATTAAATTCAGATCTAAAACATTCAAACGTACTGGAAATGCTTTTTCGTCGCTAATATCGGTTCCCAGTCATGTTTATCAACGCTTGTTCGCATGTTACAACTCTGAAGATTGACCAGCGGTACTAACTATGTTGTAAGCTTTATTTTCAGCGCAATAAAAACGCAATGACCACTTACATACGTTTTCAGAAATATCTAGTAATTCACAGGCAGCCATTTGCATTGCTACCACACAAGAATAACGGAATCACTTGGATAGAGAATTTTAAGAGCATTAATTATTATTAAAATCAGATCTAAAGCATTCAAACGTACTGGAAATCCTTTTTTGTCGCTAATGTCGGTTCCCAGTCATGTTTATTAACGATTGTTAGCATGTTACACCTCTGAAGATTGACCAGCGGTACTAACTATGTTGTAAGCTTTATTTTCAGCGCAATAAGAACGCAATGACCACTTACATACGTTTTCAGAAATATCTAGTAATTCACAGGCAGCCATTTGCATTAAAACCACACAAGAATAACGGAATCACTTGGATAGAGAATTTTAAGAGTATTAATTATTATTAAATTCAGATCTAAAGCATTCAAACGTACTGGAAATGCTTTTTCGCCGCTAATATCGGTTCCTAGTCATGTTTACTAACGCATGTTAGCATGTTACACCTCTGAAGATTGACCAGCGGTACTAACTATGTTCTAAGCTTTATTTTCAGCGCAGTAAGAACGCAATGACCACTTACATACGTTTTCAGAAATATCTAGTAATTTACATGCAGCCATTTGCATTACCACCACACAAGAAAAATTGAATCACTCGGATAGAGAATTTTAAGAGCATTAATTTTTATTAAATTTAGATCTAAAGCATTCAAACGTACTGGAAAAGCTTTTTCGTCGCTAATATCGGTTCCCAGTCATGTTTATTAACGCATGTTAGCATGTTACACCTCTGAAGATTGACCAGCGGTACTAACTATGCTCTAAGCTTTATTTTCAGCGCAGTAAGAACGCAATGACCACCTACATACGTTTTCAGAAATATCTAGTAATTCACAGGCAGCCATTTGCATTGCTACCACACAAGAATAACGGAATCACTTGGATAGAGAATTTTAAGAGCATTAATTATAATTAAATTCAGATCTAAAGCATTCAAACATACTGGAAATTCTTTTTCGCCGCTAATATCGGTTCCCAGTCATGTTTACTAACGCATGTTAGCATGTTACACTCTGAAGATTGACCAGCGGTACTAACTATGCTCTAAGCTTTATTTTCAGCGCAGTAAGAACGCAATGGCCACCTACATACGTTTTCAGAAATATCTAGTAATTCACAGACAGCCATTTGCATTACTACCACACAAGAAAAATGGAATCACTCGGATAGAGAATTTTAAGAGCATTAATTTTTGTTAAATTCAGATCTAAAGCATTCAGACGTACTGGAAATGCTTTTTCGTCGCTAATATCGGTTCCCAGTCATGTTTATTAACGCATGTTAGCATGTTACACCTCTGAAGATGACCAGCGGTACTAACTATGCTCTAAGCTTTATTTTCAGCGCAGTAAGAACGCAATGGCCACTTACATACGTTTTCAGAAATATCTAGTAATTCACAGGCAGCCATTTGCATTACTACCACACAAGAAAAACGGAATCACTTGGATAGAGAATGTTAAGTGCATTAATTATTATTAAATTCAGATCTAAAGCATTCAAACGTACTGGAAATGCTTTTCCGTCGCTAATATCGCTTCCCAGTCATGTTTACTAACGCATGTTTGCATACACCTCTGAAGATTGACCAGCAGTATTAACTATGTCCAAACCTTTATTTTCAGTGCAGTAAGAACGCAATGACCACTTACATTCGTTTTCAAAAATATCTAGTAATTCACAGGTAGCCATTTGCATTACTACCACACAAGAAAAACGGAATCACTTGGATAGAGAATGTTAAGAGCATTAATTATTATTAAATTCAGATCTAAAGCATTCAAACGTACTGGAAATGCTTTTCCGTCGCTAATATCGCTTCCCAGTCATGTTTACTAACGCATGTTAGCATACACCTCTGAAGATTGACCAGCGGTACTAACTATGCTCTAACCTTTATTTTCAGCGCAGTAAGAACGCAATGACCACTTACATACGTTTTCAGAAATATCTAGTGAGTCACAGGCAGCCATTTGCATTACTACCACACAAGAATAAGGGAATCACTCGGATAGAAAATTTTAAGAGCTTTAATTATTATTAAATTCAGATTTAAAGCATTCAAACGTACTGGAAATGCTTTTTCGTCGCTAATATCGGTTTCCAGTCATGTTTACTAACGCATGTTAGCATGTTACACCTCTGAAGATTGACCAGCGGTACTAACTATGCTCTAAGCTTTATTTTCAGCGCAGTAAGAACGCAATGGCCACTTACATACGTTTTCAGAAATATCTAGTAATTCACAGGCAGCCATTTGCATTACTACCACACAAGAAAAATGGGATCACTCGGATAGAGAATTTTAAGAGCATTAATTATTATTAAATTCAGATCTAAAGCATTCAAACGTACTGGAAATGCTTTTCCGTCGCTAATATCGCTTCCCAGTCATGTTTACTAACGCATGTTAGCATACACCTCTGAAGATTGACCAGCGGTACTAACTATGCTCTAAGCTTTATTTTCAGCGCAGTAAGAACGCAATGACCACTTACATACGTTTTCAGAACTATCTAGTAAGTCACAGGCAGCCATTTGCATTACTACCACACAAGAATAAGGGAATCACTCGGATAGAAAATTTTAAGAGCATTAATTATTATTAAATTCAGATTTAAAGCACTCAAACGTACTGGAAATGCTTTTTCGTCCCTAATATCGGTTCCCAGTCATGTTTACTAACGCATGTTAGCATGTTACACCTCTGAAGATTGACCAGCGGTACTAACTATGCTCTTAGCTTTATTTTCAGCGCAGTAAGAACGCAATGGCCACTTACATACGTTTTCAGAAATTTCTAGTATTCACAGGCAGCCATTTGCATTACTACCACACAAGAATAAGGGAATCACTCGGATAGAAAATTTTAAGAGCATTAATTATTATTAAATTCAGATTTAAAGCATTCAAACGTACTGGAAATGCTTTTCGTCGCTAATATCGGTTCCCAGTCATGTTTACTAACGCATGTTAGCATGTTACACCTCTGAAGATTGACCAGCGGTACTAACTATGCTCTAAGCTTTATTTTCAGCGCAGTAAGAACGCAATGGCCACTTACATACGTTTTCAGAAATATGTAGCAATTCACAGGCAGCCATTTGCATTACTACCACACAAGAAAAAAGGAATCACTCGGATAGAGAATTTTAAGAGCATTAATTTTTAATAAATTCAAATCTAAGGCATTCAAACGTACTGGAAACGCTTTTTCGTCGCTAATATCGGGTCCCAGGCATGTTTACTAACGCATGTTGGCAGGTGACACCACTGAAGATTGACCAGCAGTATTAACTATTTCCTAACCTTTATTTTCAGCGCAGTAAGAACGCAATGACCACTTACATACGTTTTCAAAAATATCTAGTAATTCACAGGCAGCCATTTGCATTACTACCACACAAGAAAAACGGAATCACTTGGATAGAGAATTTTAAGAGCATTAATTATTATTAAATTCAGATCTAAAGCATTCAAACGTACTGGAAATGCTTTTCCGTCGCTAATATTGCTTCCCAGTCATGTTTACTAACGCATGTTAGCATACACCTCTGAAGATTGACCAGCGGTACTAACTATGCTCTAACCTTTATTTTCAGCGCAGTAAGAACGCAATGACCACTTACATACGTTTTCAGAAATATCTAGTAAGTCACAGGCAGCCATTTGCATTACTACCACACAAGAATAAGGGAATCACTCGGATAGAACATTTTAAGAGCATTAGTTATTATTAAATTCAGATTTAAAGCATTCAAACGTACTGGAAATGCTTTTTCGTCGCTAATATCGCTTCCCAGTCATGTTTACTAACGCATGTTAGCATACACCTCTGAAGATTGACCAGCGGTACTAAATATATTCTAAGCTTTATTTTCAGAGCAGTAAGAACGCAATGACCACTTACATACGTTTTCAGAAATATCTAGTAATTCACAGGCAGCCATTTGCATTGCTACCACACAAGAATAACGGAATCACTTGGATAGAGAATTTTAAGAGCATTAATTATTATTAAATTCAGATCTAAAGCATTCAAACATACTGGAAATTCTTTTTCGCCGCTAATATCGGTTCCCAGTCATGTTTAATAACGCATGTTAGCATGTTACACCTCTGAAGATTGACCAGCGGTACTAACTATGCTCTAAGCTTTATTTTCAGCGCAGTAAGAACGCAATGACCACCTACATACGTTTTCAGAAATAACTAGTAATTCACAGACAGCCATTTGCATTGCTACCACACAAGAATAACGGAATCACTTGGATAGAGAATTTTAAGAGCTTTAATTTTTATTAAATTCAGATCTAAAACATTCAAACGTACTGGAAATGCTTTTTCGTCGCTAATATCGGTTCCCAGTCATGTTTATCAACGCTTGTTCGCATGTTACACCTCTGAAGATTGACCAGCGGTACTAACTATGTTGTAAGCTTTATTTTCAGCGCAATAAAAACGCAATGACCACTTACATACGTCTTCAGAAATATCTAGTAATTCACAGGCAGCCATTTGCATTGCTACCACACAAGAATAACGGAATTACTTGGATAGAGAATTTTAAGAGCATTAATTATTATTAAAATCAGATCTAAAGCATTCAAACGTACTGGAAATTCTTTTTTGTCGCTAATATCGGTTCCCAGTCATGTTTACTAACGCATGTTAGCATGTTACACCTCTGAAGATTGACCAGCGGTACTAACTATGCTCTTAGCTTTATTTTCAGCGCAGTAAGAACGCAATGGCCACTTACATACGTTTTCAGAAATATCTAGTAATTCACAGGCAGCCATTTGCATTACTACCACACAAGAAAAATGGAATCACTCGGATAGAGAATTTTAAGAGCATTAATTTTTATTAAATTCAGATCTACAGCATTCAAACGTACTGGAAATGCTTTTTCGTCGCTAATGTCGGTTCCCAGTCATGTTTATTAACAATTGTTAGCATGTTACACCTCTGAAGATTGACCAGCGGTACTAACTATGTTGTAAGCTTTATTTTCAGCGCAATAAGAACGCAATGACTACTTACATACGTTTTCAGAAATATCTAGTAATCTACAGGCAGCCATTTGCATTACTACCCACAAGAATAACGGAATCACTTGGATAGAGAATTTTAAGAGCATTAATTATTATTAAATTCAGATCTAAAGCATTCAAACGTACTGGAAATGCTTTTTCGCCGCTAATATCGGTTCCCAGTCATGTTTACTAACGCATGTTAGCATGTTACACCTCTGAAGATTGACCAGCGGTACTAACTATGTTCTAAGCTTTATTTTCAGCGCAGTAAGAACGCAATGACAACTTACATACGTTTTCAGAAATATCTAGTAATTTACATGCAGCCATTTGCATTACCACCACACAAGAAAAATTGAATCACTCGGATAGAGAATTTTAAGAGCATTAATTTTTATTAAATTCAGATCTAAAGCATTCAAACGTACTGGAAAAGCTTTTTCGAAGCTAATATAGGTTCCCAGTCATGTTTATTAAAGCATGTTAGCATGTTACACCTCTGAAGATTGACCAGCGGTACTAACTATGCTCTAAGCTTTATTTTCAGCGCAGTAAGAACGCAATGGCCACTTACATACGTTTTCAGAAATATCTAGTATTTCACAGGCAGCCATTTGCATTACTACCACACAAGAAAAAAGGAATCACTCGGATAGAGAATTTTAAGAGCTTTAATTTTTATTAAATTTAGATCTAAAACATTCTAACGTACTGGAAATGCTTTTTCGTCGCTAATATCGGTTCCCAGTCATGTTTATCAACGCTTGTTCGCATGTTACACCTCTGAAGATTGACCAGCGGTACTAACTATGTTGTAAGCTTTATTTTCAGCGCAATAAGAACGCAATGGCCACTTACATACGTTTTCAGAAATATCTAGTAATTCACAGGCAGCAATTTGCATTACTACAACACAAGAAAAATGGAATCACTCGGATAGAGAATTTTGAGAGCATTAATTTTTATTAAATTCAGATCTAAAGCATTCAAACGTACTGGAAATGCTTTTTCGCCGCTAATATCGGTTTCCAGTCATGTTTACTAACGCATGTTAGCATGTTACACCTCTGAAGATTGACCAGAGGTACTAACTATGTTCTAAGCTTTATTTTCATCGCAATAAGAACGCAATGACCACTTACATACGTTTTCAGAGATATCTAGTAATTTACAGGCTGCCATTTGCATTACTACCACACAAGAATAACGGAATCTCTTGGATAGAGAATTTTATGAGCACTAATTATTATTAAATTCAGATCTAAAGCATTCAAACGTACTGGAAATGCTTTTTCGCCGCTAATATCGGTTCCCAGTCATGTTTACTAACGCATGTTAGCATGTTACACCTCTGAAGATTGACCAGCGGTACTAACTATGGTCTAAGCTTTATTTTCAGCGCAGTAAAAACGCAATGGCTACTTACATACGTTTTCAGAAATATCTAGTAATTTACAGGCAGCCATTTGCATTACCACCATACAAGAAAAATGGAATCACTCGGATAGAGAATTTTAAGAGCATTAATTTTTATTAAATTCAGATCTAAAGGATTCAAACGTACTGGAAAAGCTTTTTCGTCGCTAATATCGGTGTCCAGTCATGTTTATTAACGCATGTTAGCATGTTACACCTCTGAAGATTGACCAGCGGTACTAACTATGCTCTAAGCTTTATTTTCAGCGCAGTAAAAACGCAATGGCTACTTACATACGTTTTCAGAAATATCTAGTAATTCACAGGCAGCCATTTGCATTACTACCACATAAGAAAAATGGAATCACACGGGTAGAGAATTTTAAGAGCATTAATTGTTATTAAATTCAGATCTAAAGCATTCAAACGTACTGGAAATGCTTTTTCGTCTCTAATATCGGTTCCCAGTCATGTTTACTAAGGCATGTTAGCATGCTACACCTCTGAAGATTGACCAGCGGTACTAACTATGCTCTAAGCTTTATTTTCAGCGCAGTAAGAACGCAACGGCCACTTACATACGTTTTCAGAAATATCTAGTAATTCACAGGCAGCCATTTGCATTACCACCACACAAGAAAAAAAGAATCACTCGGATAGAGAATTTTAAAAGCTTTAATTTTTATTAAATTCAGATCTAAAGCATTCAAACGTACTGGAAATGCTTTTTCGTCGCTAATATCGGTTCCCAGTCATGTTTATCAACGCTTGTTCGCATGTTACACCTCTGAAGATTGACCAGCGGTACTAACTATGCTCTAAGCTTTATTTTCAGCGCAGTAAAAACGCAATGACCACTTACATACGTTTTCAGAGATATCTAGTAATTTACAGGCTGCCATTTGCATTACTACCACACAAGAATAACGGAATCACTTGGATAGAGAATTTTAAGAGCACTAATTATTATTAAATTCAGATCTAAAGCATTCAAACGTACTGGAAATGCTTTTTCGCCGCTAATATCGGTTCCCAGTCATGTTTACTAACGCATGTTAGCATGTTACACCTCTGAAGATTGACCAGCGGTACTAACTATGCTCTAAGCTTTATTTTCAGCGCAGTAAAAACGCAATGGCTACTTACATACGTTTTCAGAAATATCTAGTAATTTACAGGCAGCCATTTGCATTACCACCACACAAGAGAAATGGAATCACTCGGATAGAGAATTTTAAGAGCATTAATTTTTATTAAATTCAGATCTAAAGCATTCAAACGTACTGGAAAAGCTTTTTCGTCGCTAATATCGGTGTCCAGTCATGTTTATTAACGCATGTTAGCATGTTACACCTCTGAAGATTGACCAGCGGTACTAACTATGCTCTAAGCTTTATTTTCAGCGCAGTAAAAACGCAATGGCTACTTACATACGTTTTCAGAAATATCTAGTAATTCACAGGCAGCCATTTGCATTACTACCACATAAGAAAAATGGAATCACTCGGGTAGAGAATTTTAAGAGCATTAATGGTTATTAAATTCAGATCTAAAGCATTCAAACGTACTGGAAATGCTTTTTCGTCTCTAATATCGGTTCCCAGTCATGTTTACTAAGGCATGTTAGCATGTTACACCTCTGAAGATTGACCAGCGGTACTAACTATGCTCTAAGCTTTATTTTCAGCGCAGTAAGAACGCAACGGCCACTTACATACGTTTTCAGAAATATCTAGTAATTCACAGGCAGCAATTTGCATTACTACCACACAAGAAAAAAGGAATCACTCGGATAGAGAATTTTAAGAGCTTTAATTTTTATTAAATTCAGATCTAAAGCATTCAAACGTACTGGAAATGCCTTTTCGTCGCTAATATCGGTTCCCAGTCATGTTTATCAACGCTTGTTCGCATGTTACACCTCTGAAGATTGACCAGCGGTACTAACTATGCTCTAAGCTTTATTTTCAGCGCAGTAAAAACGCAATGGCTACTTACATACGTTTTCAGAAATATCTAGTAATTCACAGGCAGCCATTTGCATTACTACCACATAAGAAAAATGGAATCACTCGGGTAGAGAATTTTAAGAGCATTAATTGTTATTAAATTCAGATCTAAAGCATTCAAACGTACTGGAAATGCTTTTTCGTCTCTAATATCGGTTCCCAGTCATGTTTACTAAGGCATGTTAGCATGTTACACCTCTGAAGATTGACCAGCGGTACTAACTATGCTCTAAGCTTTATTTTCAGCGCAGTAAGAACGCAACGGCCACTTACATACGTTTTCAGAAATATCTAGTAATTCACAGGCAGCCATTTGCATTACTACCACACAAGAAAAATGGAATCACTCGGATAGAGAATTTTAAGAGCATTAATTTTTATTAAATTCAGATCTAAAGCATTTAAACGTACTGGAAATGCTTTTTCGTCGCTAATATCGGTTCCCAGTCATGTTTATTAACGCATGTTAGCATGTTACACCTCTGAAGATTGACCAGCTGTACTAACTATGCTCTAAGCTTTATTTTCAGCGCAGTAAGAACGCAATGGCCACTTACATACGTTTTCAGAAATATCTAGTAATTCACAGGCAGCCATTTGCATTACTACCACACAAGAAAAATGGAATCACTCGGATAGAGAATTTTAAGAGCATTAATTTTTATTAAATTCAGATCTAAAGCATTCAAACGAACTGGAAATGCTTTTTCGTCACTAATATCGGTTCCCAGTCATGTTTATTAACGCATGTTAGCATGTTACACCTCTGAAGATTGACCAGCGGTACTAACTATTCTCTAAGCTTTATTTTCAGCGCAGTAAGAACGCAATGGCCACTTACATACGTTTTCAGAAATATCTAGTAATTCACAGGCAGTCATTTGCATTACTACCACACAAGAAAAACGGAATCACTCGGAAAGGGAAGTTTAAGAGCATTAATTATTATTAAATTCAGATCTAAAGCATTCAAACGTACTGCAAATTCTTTTTGGTCGCTAATATCGGATCCCAGTCATGTTAACTAACGCATGTTAGCATGTTACACCTCTGAAGATTGACCAGCGGTACTAACTATGCTCTAAGCTTTTTTTCAGCGCAGTAAGAACGCAATGACCACTTATATACGTTTTCAGAAATATCTAGTAATTCACAGGCAGCCATTTGCATTACTACCACACAAGAAAACAGGAATCACTCGGAAACGGAATTTTAAGAGCATTAATTATTATTAAATTCAGATCTAAAGCATTCAAACGTACTGGAAATGCTTTTTCGTCGCTAATATCGGTTCCCAGTCATGTTTACTAACGCATGTTAGCATGTTACAACTCTGAAGATTGACCAGCGGTACTAACTATGCTCTAAGCTTTATTTTCAGCGCAGTAAGAACGCAATGACCACTTACATACGTTTTCAGAAATATCTAGTAATTTACAGGCAGCCATTTGCATTACTACCACACAAGAAAAAAGGAATCACTCGGAAAGGGAATTTTAAGAGCATTAATTATTATTAAATTCAGATCTAAAGCATTCAAACGTACTGGAAATGCTTGTTCGTCGCTAATATCGGTTCCCAGTCATGTTTACTAACGCATGTTAGCATGTTACACCTCTGAAGATTGACCAGCGGTACTAACTATGCTCCAACCTTTATTTTCAGCTCAGTAAGAACTCAATGACCACTTGCATACGTTTTCAGAAATATCTAGTAATTCACATAAAGCCATTTGCATTACTACCACACAAGAATAACGGAATCACTTGGATAGAGAATTTTAAGAGCATTAATTATTATTAAATTCAGATCTAAAGCATTCAAACCTACTGGAAATGCTTTTTCGTCGTTAATATCGGTTCCCAGTCATGTTTATTAACACTTGTTAGCTTGTTACACCTCTGAAGATTGACCAGCGGTACTTACTATGCTCTAAGCTTTATTTTCATCGCAGTAAGAACGCAATGACCACTTACATACGTTTTCAGAAATATCTAGTAATTCACAGGCAGCCATTTGCATTACTACCACACAAAAAAAACGGAATCACTTGGATAGAGAATTTTAAGAGCATTAATTATTATTAAATTCAGATCTAAAGCATTCAAACGTACTGGAAATGCCTTTTCGTCTCTAATATCGGTTCCCAGTCATGTTTACTAAGGCATGTTAGCATGTTACACCTCTGAAGATTGACCAGCGGTACTAACTATGCTCTAAGCTTTATTTTCAGCGCAGTAAGAACGCAACGGCCACTTACATACGTTTTCAGAAATATCTAGTAATTCACAGGCAGCAATTTGCATTACTACCACACAAGAAAAAAGGAATCACTCGGATAGAGAATTTTAAGAGCTTTAATTTTTATTAAATTCAGATCTAAAGCATTCAAACGTACTGGAAATGCCTTTTCGTCGCTAATATCGGTTCCCAGTCATGTTTATCAACGCTTGTTCGCATGTTACACCTCTGAAGATTGACCAGCGGTACTAACTATGCTCTAAGCTTTATTTTCAGCGCAGTAAAAACGCAATGGCTACTTACATACGTTTTCAGAAATATCTAGTAATTCACAGGCAGCCATTTGCATTACTACCACATAAGAAAAATGGAATCACTCGGGTAGAGAATTTTAAGAGCATTAATTGTTATTAAATTCAGATCTAAAGCATTCAAACGTACTGGAAATGCTTTTTCGTCTCTAATATCGGTTCCCAGTCATGTTTACTAAGACATGTTAGCATGTTACACCTCTGAAGATTGACCAGCGGTACTAACTATGCTCTAAGCTTTATTTTCAGCGCAGTAAGAACGCAACGGCCACTTACATACGTTTTCAGAAATATCTAGTAATTCACAGGCAGCCATTTGCATTACTACCACACAAGAAAAATGGAATCACTCGGATAGAGAATTTTAAGAGCATTAATTTTTATTAAATTCAGATCTAAAGCATTCAAACGTACTGGAAATGCTTTTTCGTCGCTAATATCGGTTCCCAGTCATGTTTATTAACGCATGTTAGCATGTTACACCTCTGAAGATTGACCAGCTGTACTAACTATGCTCTAAGCTTTATTTTCAGCGCAGTAAGAACGCAATGGCCACTTACATACGTTTTCATAAATATCTAGTAATTCACAGGCAGCCATTTGCATTACTACCACACAAGAAAAATGGAATCACTCGGATAGAGAATTTTAAGAGCATTAGTTTTTATTAAATTCAGATCTAAAGCATTCAAACGAACTGGAAATGCTTTTTCGTCACTAATATCGGTTCCCAGTCATGTTTATTAACGCATGTTAGCATGTTACACCTCTGAAGATTGACCAGCGGTACTAACTATTCTCTAAGCTTTATTTTCAGCGCAGTAAGAACGCAATGGCCACTTACATACGTTTTCAGAAATATCTAGTAATTCACAGGCAGTCATTTGCATTACTACCACACAAGAAAAACGGAATCACTCGGAAAGGGAAGTTTAAGAGCATTAATTATTATTAAATTCAGATCTAAAGCATTCAAACGTACTGCAAATTCTTTTTGGTCGCTAATATCGGATCCCAGTCATGTTTACTAACGCATGTTAGCATGTTACACCTCTGAAGATTGACCAGCGGTACTAACTATGCTCTAAGCTTTATTTTCAGCGCAGTAAGAACGCAATGACCACTTATATACGTTTTCAGAAATATCTAGTAATTCACAGGCAGCCATTTGCATTACTACCACACAAGAAAACAGGAATCACTCGGAAACGGAATTTTAAGAGCATTAATTATTATTAAATTCAGATCTAAAGCATTCAAACGTACTGGAAATGCTTTTTCGTCGCTAATATCGGTTCCCAGTCATGTTTACTAACGCATGTTAGCATGTTACAACTCTGAAGATTGACCAGCGGTACTAACTATGCTCTAAGCTTTATTTTCAGCGCAGTAAGAACGCAATGACCACTTACATACGTTTTCAGAAATATCTAGTAATTTACAGGCAGCCATTTGCATTACTACCACACAAGAAAAAAGGAATCACTCGGAAAGGGAATTTTAAGAGCATTAATTATTATTAAATTCAGATCTAAAGCATTCAAACGTACTGGAAATGCTTGTTCGTCGCTAATATCGGTTCCCAGTCATGTTTACTAACGCATGTTAGCATGTTACACCTCTGAAGATTGACCAGCGGTACTAACTATGCTCCAACCTTTATTTTCAGCTCAGTAAGAACTCAATGACCACTTACATACGTTTTCAGAAATATCTAGTAATTCACATAAAGCCATTTGCATTACTACCACACAAGAATAACGGAATCACTTGGATAGAGAATTTTAAGAGCATTAATTATTATTAAATTCAGATCGAAAGCATTCAAACCTACTGGAAATGCTTTTTCGTCGTTAATATCGGTTCCCAGTCATGTTTATTAACGCTTGTTAGCTTGTTACACCTCTGAAGATTGACCAGCGGTACTTACTATGCTTTAAGCTTTATTTTCATCGCAGTAAGAACGCAATGACCACTTACATACGTTTTCAGAAATATCTAGTAATTCACAGGCAGCCATTTGCATTACTACCACACAAAAAAAACGGAATCACTTGGATAGAGAATTTTAAGAGCATTAATTATTATTAAATTCAGATCTAAAGCATTCAAACGTACTGGAAATGCTTTTTCGTCGCTAATATCGGTTCCCAGTCATGTTTATCAACGCTGGTTCGCATGTTACACCTCTGAAGATTGACCAGCGGTGCTAACTATGTTATAAGCTTTATTTTCAGCGCAATAAGAACACAATGGCCACTTACATACGTTTTCAGAAATATCTAGTAATTCACAGGCAGCCATTTGCATTACTACCACACAAGAAAAATGGAATCACTCGGATAGAGAATTTTAAGAGCATTAATTTTTATTAAATTCAGATCTAAAGCATTCAAACGTACTGGAAATGCCTTTTCGTAGCTAATAACGGTTCCCAGTCATGTTTATTAAAGCATGTTAGCATGTTACAACTCTGAAGATTGACCAGCGGTACTAACTATGCTCTAAGCTTTATTTTCAGCGCAGTAAGAACGCAATGACCACTTACATACGTTTTCAGAAATATCTAGTAATTCACAGGCAGCCATTTGCATTACTACCACACAAGAAAAAAGGAATCACTCGGAAAGGGAATTTTAAGAGCATTAATTATTATTAAATTCAGATCTAAAGCATTCAAACGTACTGGAAATGCTTGTTCGTCGCTAATATCGGTTCCCAGTCATGTTTACTAACGCATGTTAGCATGTTACACCTCTGAAGATTGACCAGCGGTACTAACTATGCTCCAACCTTTATTTTCAGCTCAGTAAGAACTCAATGACCACTTACATACGTTTTCAGAAATATCTAGTAATTCACAGGCAGCCATTTGCATTACTACCACACAAAAAAAACGGAATCACTTGGATAGAGAATTTTAAGAGCATTAATTATTATTAAATTCAGATCTAAAGCATTCAAACGTACTGGAAATGCTTTTTCGTCGCTAATATCGGTTCCCAGTCATGATTATCAACGCTTGTTCGCATGTTACACCTCTGAAGATTGACCAGCGGTGCTAACTATGTTATAAGCTTTATTTTCAGCGCAATAAGAACACAATGGCCACTTACATACGTTTTCAGAAATATCTAGTAATTCACAGGCAGCCATTTGCATTACTACCACACAAGAAAAATGGAATCACTCGGATAGAGAATTTTAAGAGCATTAATTTTTATTAAATTCAGATCTAAAGCATTCAAACGTACTGGAAATGCCTTTTCGTAGCTAATAACGGTTCCCAGTCATGTTTATTAAAGCATGTTAGCATGTTACAACTCTGAAGATTGACCAGCGGTACTAACTATGCTCTAAGCTTTATTTTCAGCGCAGTAAGAACGCAATGACCACTTACATACGTTTTCAGAAATATCTAGTAATTCACAGGCAGCCATTTGCTTTACTACCACACAAGAAAAAAGGAATCACTCGGAAAGGGAATTTTAAGAGCATTAATTATTATTAAATTCAGATCTAAAGCATTCAAACGTACTGAAAATGCTTTTTCGTCGCTAATATTGGTTCCCAGTCATGTTTACTAACGCATGTTAGCATGTTACAACTCTGAAGATTGACCAGCGGTACTAACTATGTTCTAAGCTTTATTTTCAGCGCAGTAAGAACGCAATGACCACTTACATACGTTTTCAGAAATATCTAGTAATTCACAGGCAGCCATTTGCATTACTACCACACAAGAAAAATGGAATCACTCGGATAGAGAATTTTAAGAGCATTAATTTTTATTAAATTCAGATCTAAAGCATTCAAAAGTACTGGAAATGCATTTTCGTCGCTAATATCGGTTCCCAGTCATGTTTATTAACGCATGTTAGCATGTCACACCTCTGAAGATTGACCAGCGGTACTAACTATGCTCTAAGATTTATTTTCAGCGCAGTAAGAACGCAATGGCCACTTACATACGTTTTCAGAAATATCTAGTAATTCACAGGCAGCCATTTGCATTACTACCACACAAGAAAAATGGAATCACTCGGATAGAGAATTTTAAGAGCATTAATTTTTATTAAATTCAGATCTAAAGCATTCAAACGTACTGGAAATGCTTTTTCGTCGCTAATATCGGTTCCCAGTCATGTTTATTAAAGCATGTTAGCATGTTACACCTCTGAAGATTGACCAGCGGTACTAACTAAGCTCTAAGATTTATTTTCAGAGCAGTAAGAACGCAATGGCCACTTACATACGTTTTCAGAAATATCTAGTAATTCACAGGCAGCCATTTGCATTACTACCACACAAGAAAAATGGAATCACTCGGATAGAGAATTTTAAGAGCATTAATTTTTATTAAATTTAGATCTAAAGCATTCAAACGTACTGGAAATGCTTTTTCGTCGCTAATATCGGTTCCCAGTCATGTTTACTAACGCATGTTAGCATGTTACACCTCTGAAGATTGACCAGCGGTACTAACTATGCTCTAAGTTTATTTTCAGCGCAGTAAGAACGCAATGGCCACTTACATACGTTTTCAGAAAAATCTAGTAATTCACAGGCAGCCATTTGCATTACTACCACACAAGAAAAATGGAATCACTCGGATAGAGAATTTTAAGAGCATTAATTTTTATTAAATTCAGATCTAAAGCATTCAAACGAACTGGAAATGCTTTTTCGTCACTAATATCGGTTCCCAGTCATGTTTATTAACGCATGTTAGCATGTTACACCTCTGAAGATTGACCAGCGGTACTAACTATTCTCTAAGCTTTATTTTCAGCGCAGTAAGAACGCAATGGCCACTTACATACGTTTTCAGAAAAATCTAGTAATTCACAGGCAGCCATTTGCATTACTACCACACAAGAAAAATGGAATCACTCGGATAGAGAATTTTAAGAGCATTAATTTTTATTAAATTCAGATCTAAAGCATTCAAACGAACTGGAAATGCTTTTTCGTCACTAATAACGGTTCCCAGTCATGTTTATTAACGCATGTTAGCATGTTACACCTCTGAAGATTGACCAGCGGTACTAACTATTCTCTAAGCTTTATTTTCAGCGAAGTAAGAACGCAATGGCCACTTACATACGTTTTCCGAAATATCTAGTAATTCACAGGCAGTCATTTGCATTACTACCACACAAGAAAAATGGAATCACTCGGATAGAGAATTTTAAGAGCATTAATTTTTATTAAATTCAGATCTAAAGCATTCAAACGTACTGGAAATGCCTTTTCGTAGCTAATAACGGTTCGCAGTCATGTTTATTAAAGCATGTTAGCATGTTACAACTCTGAAGATTGACCAGCGGTACTAACTATGCTCTAAGCTTTATTTTCAGCGCAGTAAGAACGCAATGACCACTTACATACGTTTTCAGAAATATCTAGTAATTCACAGGCAGCCATTTGCATTACTACCACACAAGAAAAAAGGAATCACTCGGAAATAGAATTTTAAGAGCATTAATTATTATTAAATTCAGATCTAAAGCATTCAAACGTACTGGAAATGCTTTTTCGTCGCTAATATTGGTTCCCAGTCATGTTTACTAACGCATGTTAGCATGTTACAACTCTGAAGATTGACCAGCGGTACTAACTATGTTCTAAGCTTTATTTTCAGCGCAGTAAGAACGCAATGACCACTTACATACGTTTTCAGAAATATCTAGTAATTCACAGGCAGCCATTTGCATTACTACCACACAAGAAAAATGGAATCACTCGGATAGAGAATTTTAAGAGCATTAATTTTTATAAAATTCAGATCTAAAGCATTCAAACGAACTGGAAATGCTTTTTCGTCACTAATATCGGTTCCCAGTCATGTTTATTAACGCATGTTAGCATGTTACACCTCTGAAGATTGACCAGCGGTACTAACTATTCTCTAAGCTTTATTTTCAGCGCAGTAAGAACGCAATGGCCACTTACATACGTTTGAGAAAAATCTAGTAATTCACAGGCAGCCATTTGCATTACTACCACACAAGAAAAATGGAATCACTCGGATAGAGAATTTTAAGAGCATTAATTTTTATTAAATTTAGATCCAAAGCATTCAATCGTACTGGAAATGCTTTTTCGTCGTTAATATCGGTTCCCAGTCATGTTTATTAACGCTTGTTAGCTTGTTACACCTCTGAAGATTAACTAGCGGTACTAACTATGCTCTAAGCTTTATTTACAGCGCAGTAAGAACGCAATGACTACATACATACGTTTTCAGAAATATCTAGTAATTCACAGGCAGTCATTTGCATTACTACCACACAAGAAAAATGGAATCACTCGGATAGAGAATTTTAAGAGCATTAATTTTTATTAAATTGAGATCTAAAGCATTCAAACGTACTGGAAATGCCTTTTCGTAGCTAATATCGGTTCCCAGTCATGTTTATTAAAGCATGTTAGCATGTTACACCTCTGAAAATTGACAAGCGGTACTAACTATGCTCTAAGCTTTATTTTCAGCGCAGTAAGAACGCAATGACCACTTACATACGTTTTCAGAAATATCTAGTAATTCACAGGCAGCCATTTGCATTACTACCACACAAGAAAACAGGAATCACTCGGAAACGGAATTTTAAGAGCATTAATTATTATTAAATTCAGATCTAAAGCATTCAAACGTACTGGAAATGCTTTTTCGTCGCTAATATCGGTTCCCAGTCATGTTTACTAACGCATGTTAGCATGTTACAACTCTGAAGATTGACCAGCGGTACTAACTATGTTCTAAGCGTTATTTTGAGCGCAGTAACAACGCAATGACCACTTACATACGTTTTCAGAAATATCTAGTAATTTACAGGCAGCCATTTGCATTGTTACCACACAAGAAAAACGAAATCACTCGGATAGAGAATTTTAAAAGAATTAATTACTATTAAATTCAGATCTAAAGCATTCAATCGTACTGGAAATGCTTTTTCGTCGCTAATATCGGTTCCCAGTCATGTTTATTAACGCTTGTTAGCTTGTTACACCTTTCAAGATTGACCAGCGGTACTAACTATGTTCTAAGCTTTATTTTGAGCGCAGTAACAACGCAATGACCACTTCCATACTTTTTCAGAAATATCTAGTAATTCACAGGCAGCCAGTTGCTTTGCTACCACACAAGAAAAACGGAATCACTCGGATAGAGAATTTTAAGAGGATTAATTATTATTAAATGCAGATCTAAAGCATTCAATCGTACTGGAAATGCTTTTTCGTCGCCAATATTGCTTCCCAGTCATGTTTACTAACGCATGTTAACATGGTACACCTCTGAAGATTGACCAGCGGTACTAACTATGCTCTAAGCTTTATTTTCAGCGCAGTAAGAACGCAATGACCACTTACATACGTTTTCAGAAATATCTAGTAATTCACAGGCAGCCATTTGCATTACTACCACGCAAGAAAAAAGGAATCACTCGGAAAGGGAATTTTAAGAGCATTAATTATTATTAAATTCAGATCTAAAGCATTCAAACGTACTGGAAATGCTTTTTCGTCGCTAATATCGGTTCCCAGTCATGTTTACTAACGCATGTTAGCATGTTACAACTCTGAAGATTGACCAGCGGTACTAACTATGTTCTAAGCTTTATTTTCAGCGCAGTAAGAACGCAATGACCACTTACATACGTTTTCAGAAATATCTAGTAATTCACATACAGCTATTTGCATTACTACCACACAAGAATTACTGAATCACTTGGATAGAGAATTTTAAGACCATTAATTATTATTAAATTCAGATGTAAAGCATTCAAACCTACTGGAAATGCTTTTTCGTCGCTAATATCGCGTCCCAGTCATGTTTACTAACGCATGTTAGCTTGTTACACCTCTGAAGATTGACCAGCGGTACTTACTATGCTCTAAGCTTTATTTTCATCGCAGTAAGAACGCAATGACCACTTACATACGTTTTCAGAAATATCTAGTAATTCACAGGCAGCCATTTGCATTACTACCACACAAAAAAAACGGAATCACTTGGATAGAGAATTTTAAGAGCATTAATTATTATTCAATTCAGATCTAAAGCATTCAATCGTACTGGAAATGCTTTTTCGTCGCTAATATCGCGTCCCAGTCATGTTTACTAACGCATGTTAGCATGTTACACCTCTGAAGATTGACCAGCGGTACTAACTATGCTCCAACCTCTATTTTCAGCTCAGTAAGATCTCAATGACCACTTACATACGTTTTCAGAAATATCTAGTAATTCACATACAGCCATTTGCGTTACTACCACACAAGAATAACGGAATTACTTGGATAGAGAATTTTAAGAGCATTAATTATTATTAAATTTAGATCTAAAGCATTCAATCGTACTGGAAATGCTTTTTCGTCGGTAATATCGGTCCCCAATCATGTTTACTAACGCATGTTATCATGTTACACCTCTGAAGATTGACCAGCGGTACTACCCATGTTCTAAGCTTTGTTTTCAGCGCAGTAAGAACGCAATGACCACTTACATACGTTTTCAGAAATATCTAGTAATTCACAGGCAGCCATTTGCATTGCTACCACACAAGAAAAACGGAATCACTCGGATAGAGAATTTTAAGAGCATTAATTATTATTAAATTCAGATCTAAAGCATTCAAACGTACTAGAAACGTCTTTTCGTCGATAATATCGGTTCCCAGTCATGTTTACTAACGCATGTTAGCATGTTACACCTCTGAAGATTGACCAGCGGTACTAACCATGTTCTAAGCTTTATTTTCAGCGCAGCAAGAACGCAATGACCTCTTACATACGTTTTCAGAAATCTCTAGTAATTCACAGGCAGCCATTTGCATTACTACCACACAAGCAAAACGGAATCACTCGGATAGAGAATTTCAAGAGCATTAATTATTATTAAATTCAGATCTAAAGCATTCAAACGTACTAGAAACGTCTTTTCGTCGATAATATCGGTTCCCAGTCATGTTTACTAACGCATGTTAGCATGTTACACCTCTGAAGATTGACCAGCGGTACTAACCATGTTCTAAGCTTTATTTTCAGCGCAGTAAGAACGCAATGACCACTTTCATACGTTTTCAGAAATATCTAGTAATTCAAAGGCAGCCATTTGCATTACTGCCACACAAGAAAAACGGAATCACTCGGATAGAGAATTTCAAGAGCATTAATTTTTATTAAATTTAGATCTAAAGCATTCAAACGTACTAGAAACGTATTTTCGTCGATAATATCGGTTCCCAGTCATGTTTACTAACGCATGTTAGCATGTTACACCTCTGAAGATTGACCAGCGGTACTAACCATGTTCTAAGCTTTATTTTCAGCGCAGTAAGAACGCAATGACCACTTTCATACGTTTTCAGAAATATCTAGTAATTCACAGGCAGCCATTTGCATTACTGCCAAACAAGAAAAACGGAATCACTCGGATAGAGAATTTCAAGAGCATTAATTATTATTAAATTCAGATCTAAAGCATTCAAACGTACTAGAAACGTATTTTCGTCGATAATATCGGTTCCCAGTCATGTTTACTAACGCATGTTAGCATGTTACACCTCTGAAGATTGACCAGCGGTACTAACCATGTTCTAAGCTTTATTTTCAGCGCAGTAAGAACGCAATGACCACTTTCATACGTTTTCAGAAATATCTAGTAATTCACAGGCAGCCATTTGCATTACTACCACACAAGAGAAACCGAATCACTCCGAAAGGAAATTTTAAGAGCATTAATTATTATTAAATTCAGATCTAAAGCATTCAAACGTACTGGAAATGCTTTTTCGTCGCTAATATCGGTTCCCAGTCATATTTACTAACGCATGTTAGCATGTTACACCTCTGAAGATTGACCAGCGGTACTAACTATGCTCTAAGCTTTATTTTCAGCGCAGCAAGAACGCAATGACCTCTTACATACGTTTTCAGAAATCTCTAGTAATTCACAGGCAGCCATTTGCATTACTACCACACAAGCAAAACGGAATCACTCGGATAGAGAATTTCAAGAGCATTAATTATTATTAAATTCAGATCTAAAGCATTCAAACGTACTAGAAACGTCTTTTCGTCGATAATATCGGTTCCCAGTCATGTTTACTAACGCATGTTAGCATGTTACACCTCTGAAGATTGACCAGCGGTACTAACCATGTTCTAAGCTTTATTTTCAGCGCAGTAAGAACGCAATGACCACTTTCATACGTTTTCAGAAATATCTAGTAATTCAAAGGCAGCCATTTGCATTACTGCCACACAAGAAAAACGGAATCACTCGGATAGAGAATTTCAAGAGCATTAATTATTATTAAATTCAGATCTAAAGCATTCAAACGTACTAGAAACGTATTTTCGTCGATAATATCGGTTCCCAGTCATGTTTACTAACGCATGTTAGCATGTTACACCTCTGAAGATTGACCAGCGGTACTAACCATGTTCTAAGCTTTATTTTCAGCGCAGTAAGAACGCAATGACCACTTTCATACGTTTTCAGAAATATCTAGTAATTCACAGGCAGCCATTTGCATTACTGCCAAACAAGAAAAACGGAATCACTCGGATAGAGAATTTCAAGAGCATTAATTATTATTCAATTCAGATCTAAAGCATTCAAACGTACTAGAAACGTATTTTCGTCGATAATATCGGTTCCCAGTCATGTTTACTAACGCATGTTAGCATGTTACACCTCTGAAGATTGACCAGCGGTGCTAACTATGTTATAAGCTTTATTTTCAGCGCAATAAGAACACAATGGCCACTTACATACGTTTTCAGAAATATCTAGTAATTCACAGGCAGCCATTTGCATTACTACCACACAAGAAAAATGGAATCACTCGGATAGAGAATTTTAAGAGCATTAATTTTTATTAAATTCAGATCTAAAGCATTCAAACGTACTGGAAATGCCTTTTCGTAGCTAATAACGGTTCCCAGTCATGTTTATTAAAGCATGTTAGCATGTTACAACTCTGAAGATTGACCAGCGGTACTAACTATGCTCTAAGCTTTATTTTCAGCGCAGTAAGAACGCAATGACCACTTACATACGTTTTCAGAAATATCTAGTAATTCACAGGCAGCCATTTGCTTTACTACCACACAAGAAAAAAGGAATCACTCGGAAAGGGAATTTTAAGAGCATTAATTATTATTAAATTCAGATCTAAAGCATTCAAACGTACTGAAAATGCTTTTTCGTCGCTAATATTGGTTCCCAGTCATGTTTACTAACGCATGTTAGCATGTTACAACTCTGAAGATTGACCAGCGGTACTAACTATGTTCTAAGCTTTATTTTCAGCGCAGTAAGAACGCAATGACCACTTACATACGTTTTCAGAAATATCTAGTAATTCACAGGCAGCCATTTGCATTACTACCACACAAGAAAAATGGAATCACTCGGATAGAGAATTTTAAGAGCATTAATTTTTATTAAATTCAGATCTAAAGCATTCAAAAGTACTGGAAATGCATTTTCGTCGCTAATATCGGTTCCCAGTCATGTTTATTAACGCATGTTAGCATGTCACACCTCTGAAGATTGACCAGCGGTACTAACTATGCTCTAAGATTTATTTTCAGCGCAGTAAGAACGCAATGGCCACTTACATACGTTTTCAGAAATATCTAGTAATTCACAGGCAGCCATTTGCATTACTACCACACAAGAAAAATGGAATCACTCGGATAGAGAATTTTAAGAGCATTAATTTTTATTAAATTCAGATCTAAAGCATTCAAACGTACTGGAAATGCTTTTTCGTCGCTAATATCGGTTCCCAGTCATGTTTATTAAAGCATGTTAGCATGTTACACCTCTGAAGATTGACCAGCGGTACTAACTAAGCTCTAAGATTTATTTTCAGAGCAGTAAGAACGCAATGGCCACTTACATACGTTTTCAGAAATATCTAGTAATTCACAGGCAGCCATTTGCATTACTACCACACAAGAAAAATGGAATCACTCGGATAGAGAATTTTAAGAGCATTAATTTTTATTAAATTTAGATCTAAAGCATTCAAACGTACTGGAAATGCTTTTTCGTCGCTAATATCGGTTCCCAGTCATGTTTACTAACGCATGTTAGCATGTTACACCTCTGAAGATTGACCAGCGGTACTAACTATGCTCTAAGTTTATTTTCAGCGCAGTAAGAACGCAATGGCCACTTACATACGTTTTCAGAAAAATCTAGTAATTCACAGGCAGCCATTTGCATTACTACCACACAAGAAAAATGGAATCACTCGGATAGAGAATTTTAAGAGCATTAATTTTTATTAAATTCAGATCTAAAGCATTCAAACGAACTGGAAATGCTTTTTCGTCACTAATATCGGTTCCCAGTCATGTTTATTAACGCATGTTAGCATGTTACACCTCTGAAGATTGACCAGCGGTACTAACTATTCTCTAAGCTTTATTTTCAGCGCAGTAAGAACGCAATGGCCACTTACATACGTTTTCAGAAAAATCTAGTAATTCACAGGCAGCCATTTGCATTACTACCACACAAGAAAAATGGAATCACTCGGATAGAGAATTTTAAGAGCATTAATTTTTATTAAATTCAGATCTAAAGCATTCAAACGAACTGGAAATGCTTTTTCGTCACTAATAACGGTTCCCAGTCATGTTTATTAACGCATGTTAGCATGTTACACCTCTGAAGATTGACCAGCGGTACTAACTATTCTCTAAGCTTTATTTTCAGCGAAGTAAGAACGCAATGGCCACTTACATACGTTTTCCGAAATATCTAGTAATTCACAGGCAGTCATTTGCATTACTACCACACACGAAAAACGGAATCACTCGGAAAGGGAAGTTTAAGAGCATTAATTATTATTAAATTCAGATCTAAAGCATTCAAACGTACTGCAAATGCTTTTTGGTCGCTAATATCGGTTCCCAGTCATGTTTACTAACGCATGTTATCATGTTACAACTCTGAAGATTGACCAGCGGTACTAACTATGCTCTAAGCTTTATTTTCAGCGCAGTAAGAACGCAATGACCACTTACATACGTTTTCAGAAATATCTAGTAATGCACAGGCAGCCATTTGCATTACTACCACACAAAAAAAAAGGAATCACTCGGAAAGGGAATTTTAAGAGCATTAATTATTATTAAATTCAGATCTAAAGCATTCAAACGTACTGGAAATGCTTTTTCGTCGCTAATATCGGTTCCCAGTCATGTTTATCAACGCTTGTTCGCATGTTACACCTCAGAAGATTGACCAGCGGTGCTAACTATGTTATAAGCTTTATTTTCAGCGCAATAAGAACACAATGGCCACTTACATACGTTTTCAGAAATATCTAGTAATTCACAGGCAGCCATTTGCATTACTACCACACAAGAAAAATGGAATCACTCGGATAGAGAATTTTAAGAGCATTAATTTTTATTAAATTCAGATCTAAAGCATTCAAACGTACTGGAAATGCCTTTTCGTAGCTAATAACGGTTCGCAGTCATGTTTATTAAAGCATGTTAGCATGTTACAACTCTGAAGATTGACCAGCGGTACTAACTATGCTCTAAGCTTTATTTTCAGCGCAGTAAGAACGCAATGACCACTTACATACGTTTTCAGAAATATCTAGTAATTCACAGGCAGCCATTTGCATTACTACCACACAAGAAAAAAGGAATCACTCGGAAATAGAATTTTAAGAGCATTAATTATTATTAAATTCAGATCTAAAGCATTCAAACGTACTGGAAATGCTTTTTCGTCGCTAATATTGGTTCCCAGTCATGTTTACTAACGCATGTTAGCATGTTACAACTCTGAAGATTGACCAGCGGTACTAACTATGTTCTAAGCTTTATTTTCAGCGCAGTAAGAACGCAATGACCACTTACATACGTTTTCAGAAATATCTAGTAATTCACAGGCAGCCATTTGCATTACTACCACACAAGAAAAATGGAATCACTCGGATAGAGAATTTTAAGAGCATTAATTTTTATTAAATTCAGATCTAAAGCATTCAAAAGTACTGGAAATGCTTTTTCGTCGCTAATATCGGTTCCCAGTCATGTTTATTAACGCATGTTAGCATGTCACACCTCTGAAGATTGACCAGCGGTACTAACTATGCTCTAAGATTTATTTTCAGCGCAGTAAGAACGCAATGGCCACTTACATACGTTTTCAGAAATATCTAGTAATTCACAGGCAGCCATTTGCATTACTACCACACAAGAAAAATGGAATCACTCGGATAGAGAATTTTAAGAGCATTAATTTTTATTAAATTTAGATCTAAAGCATTCAAACGTACTGGAAATGCTTTTTCGTCGCTAATATCGGTTCCCAGTCATGTTTACTAACGCATGTTAGCATGTTACACCTCTGAATATTGACCAGCGGTACTAACTATGCTCTAAGTTTATTTTCAGCGCAGTAAGAACGCAATGGCCACTTACATACGTTTTCAGAAAAATCTAGTAATTCACAGGCATCCATTTGCATTACTACCACACAAGAAAAATGGAATCACTCGGATAGAGAATTTTAAGAGCATTAATTTTTATTAAATTCAGATCTAAAGCATTCAAACGAACTGGAAATGCTTTTTCGTCACTAATATCGGTTCCCAGTCATGTTTATTAACGCATGTTAGCATGTTACACCTCTGAAGATTGACCAGCGGTACTAACTATTCTCTAAGCTTTATTTTCAGCGCAGTAAGAACGCAATGGCCACTTACATACGTTTGAGAAAAATCTAGTAATTCACAGGCAGCCATTTGCATTACTACCACACAAGAAAAATGGAATCACTCGGATAGAGAATTTTAAGAGCATTAATTTTTATTAAATTTAGATCCAAAGCATTCAATCGTACTGGAAATGCTTTTTCGTCGTTAATATCGGTTCCCAGTCATGTTTATTAACGCTTGTTAGCTTGTTACACCTCTGAAGATTAACTAGCGGTACTAACTATGCTCTAAGCTTTATTTACAGCGCAGTAAGAACGCAATGACTACATACATACGTTTTCAGAAATATCTAGTAATTCACAGGCAGTCATTTGCATTACTACCACACAAGAAAAATGGAATCACTCGGATAGAGAATTTTAAGAGCATTAATTTTTATTAAATTGAGATCTAAAGCATTCAAACGTACTGGAAATGCCTTTTCGTAGCTAATATCGGTTCCCAGTCATGTTTATTAAAGCATGTTAGCATGTTACACCTCTGAAAATTGACAAGCGGTACTAACTATGCTCTAAGCTTTATTTTCAGCGCAGTAAGAACGCAATGACCACTTACATACGTTTTCAGAAATATCTAGTAATTCACAGGCAGCCATTTGCATTACTACCACACAAGAAAACAGGAATCACTCGGAAACGGAATTTTAAGAGCATTAATTATTATTAAATTCAGATCTAAAGCATTCAAACGTACTGGAAATGCTTTTTCGTCGCTAATATCGGTTCCCAGTCATGTTTACTAACGCATGTTAGCATGTTACAACTCTGAAGATTGACCAGCGGTACTAACTATGTTCTAAGCGTTATTTTGAGCGCAGTAACAACGCAATGACCACTTACATACGTTTTCAGAAATATCTAGTAATTTACAGGCAGCCATTTGCATTGTTACCACACAAGAAAAACGAAATCACTCGGATAGAGAATTTTAAAAGAATTAATTACTATTAAATTCAGATCTAAAGCATTCAATCGTACTGGAAATGCTTTTTCGTCGCTAATATCGGTTCCCAGTCATGTTTATTAACGCTTGTTAGCTTGTTACACCTTTCAAGATTGACCAGCGGTACTAACTATGTTCTAAGCTTTATTTTGAGCGCAGTAACAACGCAATGACCACTTCCATACTTTTTCAGAAATATCTAGTAATTCACAGGCAGCCAGTTGCTTTGCTACCACACAAGAAAAACGGAATCACTCGGATAGAGAATTTTAAGAGGATTAATTATTATTAAATGCAGATCTAAAGCATTCAATCGTACTGGAAATGCTTTTTCGTCGCCAATATTGCTTCCCAGTCATGTTTACTAACGCATGTTAACATGGTACACCTCTGAAGATTGACCAGCGGTACTAACTATGCTCTAAGCTTTATTTTCAGCGCAGTAAGAACGCAATGACCACTTACATACGTTTTCAGAAATATCTAGTAATTCACAGGCAGCCATTTGCATTACTACCACGCAAGAAAAAAGGAATCACTCGGAAAGGGAATTTTAAGAGCATTAATTATTATTAAATTCAGATCTAAAGCATTCAAACGTACTGGAAATGCTTTTTCGTCGCTAATATCGGTTCCCAGTCATGTTTACTAACGCATGTTAGCATGTTACAACTCTGAAGATTGACCAGCGGTACTAACTATGTTCTAAGCTTTATTTTCAGCGCAGTAAGAACGCAATGACCACTTACATACGTTTTCAGAAATATCTAGTAATTCACATACAGCTATTTGCATTACTACCACACAAGAATTACTGAATCACTTGGATAGAGAATTTTAAGACCATTAATTATTATTAAATTCAGATGTAAAGCATTCAAACCTACTGGAAATGCTTTTTCGTCGCTAATATCGCGTCCCAGTCATGTTTACTAACGCATGTTAGCTTGTTACACCTCTGAAGATTGACCAGCGGTACTTACTATGCTCTAAGCTTTATTTTCATCGCAGTAAGAACGCAATGACCACTTACATACGTTTTCAGAAATATCTAGTAATTCACAGGCAGCCATTTGCATTACTACCACACAAAAAAAACGGAATCACTTGGATAGAGAATTTTAAGAGCATTAATTATTATTCAATTCAGATCTAAAGCATTCAATCGTACTGGAAATGCTTTTTCGTCGCTAATATCGCGTCCCAGTCATGTTTACTAACGCATGTTAGCATGTTACACCTCTGAAGATTGACCAGCGGTACTAACTATGCTCCAACCTCTATTTTCAGCTCAGTAAGATCTCAATGACCACTTACATACGTTTTCAGAAATATCTAGTAATTCACATACAGCCATTTGCGTTACTACCACACAAGAATAACGGAATTACTTGGATAGAGAATTTTAAGAGCATTAATTATTATTAAATTTAGATCTAAAGCATTCAATCGTACTGGAAATGCTTTTTCGTCGGTAATATCGGTCCCCAATCATGTTTACTAACGCATGTTATCATGTTACACCTCTGAAGATTGACCAGCGGTACTACCCATGTTCTAAGCTTTGTTTTCAGCGCAGTAAGAACGCAATGACCACTTACATACGTTTTCAGAAATATCTAGTAATTCACAGGCAGCCATTTGCATTGCTACCACACAAGAAAAACGGAATCACTCGGATAGAGAATTTTAAGAGCATTAATTATTATTAAATTCAGATCTAAAGCATTCAAACGTACTAGAAACGTCTTTTCGTCGATAATATCGGTTCCCAGTCATGTTTACTAACGCATGTTAGCATGTTACACCTCTGAAGATTGACCAGCGGTACTAACCATGTTCTAAGCTTTATTTTCAGCGCAGCAAGAACGCAATGACCTCTTACATACGTTTTCAGAAATCTCTAGTAATTCACAGGCAGCCATTTGCATTACTACCACACAAGCAAAACGGAATCACTCGGATAGAGAATTTCAAGAGCATTAATTATTATTAAATTCAGATCTAAAGCATTCAAACGTACTAGAAACGTCTTTTCGTCGATAATATCGGTTCCCAGTCATGTTTACTAACGCATGTTAGCATGTTACACCTCTGAAGATTGACCAGCGGTACTAACCATGTTCTAAGCTTTATTTTCAGCGCAGTAAGAACGCAATGACCACTTTCATACGTTTTCAGAAATATCTAGTAATTCAAAGGCAGCCATTTGCATTACTGCCACACAAGAAAAACGGAATCACTCGGATAGAGAATTTCAAGAGCATTAATTTTTATTAAATTTAGATCTAAAGCATTCAAACGTACTAGAAACGTATTTTCGTCGATAATATCGGTTCCCAGTCATGTTTACTAACGCATGTTAGCATGTTACACCTCTGAAGATTGACCAGCGGTACTAACCATGTTCTAAGCTTTATTTTCAGCGCAGTAAGAACGCAATGACCACTTTCATACGTTTTCAGAAATATCTAGTAATTCACAGGCAGCCATTTGCATTACTGCCAAACAAGAAAAACGGAATCACTCGGATAGAGAATTTCAAGAGCATTAATTATTATTAAATTCAGATCTAAAGCATTCAAACGTACTAGAAACGTATTTTCGTCGATAATATCGGTTCCCAGTCATGTTTACTAACGCATGTTAGCATGTTACACCTCTGAAGATTGACCAGCGGTACTAACCATGTTCTAAGCTTTATTTTCAGCGCAGTAAGAACGCAATGACCACTTTCATACGTTTTCAGAAATATCTAGTAATTCACAGGCAGCCATTTGCATTACTACCACACAAGAGAAACCGAATCACTCCGAAAGGAAATTTTAAGAGCATTAATTATTATTAAATTCAGATCTAAAGCATTCAAACGTACTGGAAATGCTTTTTCGTCGCTAATATCGGTTCCCAGTCATATTTACTAACGCATGTTAGCATGTTACACCTCTGAAGATTGACCAGCGGTACTAACTATGCTCTAAGCTTTATTTTCAGCGCAGCAAGAACGCAATGACCTCTTACATACGTTTTCAGAAATCTCTAGTAATTCACAGGCAGCCATTTGCATTACTACCACACAAGCAAAACGGAATCACTCGGATAGAGAATTTCAAGAGCATTAATTATTATTAAATTCAGATCTAAAGCATTCAAACGTACTAGAAACGTCTTTTCGTCGATAATATCGGTTCCCAGTCATGTTTACTAACGCATGTTAGCATGTTACACCTCTGAAGATTGACCAGCGGTACTAACCATGTTCTAAGCTTTATTTTCAGCGCAGTAAGAACGCAATGACCACTTTCATACGTTTTCAGAAATATCTAGTAATTCAAAGGCAGCCATTTGCATTACTGCCACACAAGAAAAACGGAATCACTCGGATAGAGAATTTCAAGAGCATTAATTATTATTAAATTCAGATCTAAAGCATTCAAACGTACTAGAAACGTATTTTCGTCGATAATATCGGTTCCCAGTCATGTTTACTAACGCATGTTAGCATGTTACACCTCTGAAGATTGACCAGCGGTACTAACCATGTTCTAAGCTTTATTTTCAGCGCAGTAAGAACGCAATGACCACTTTCATACGTTTTCAGAAATATCTAGTAATTCACAGGCAGCCATTTGCATTACTGCCAAACAAGAAAAACGGAATCACTCGGATAGAGAATTTCAAGAGCATTAATTATTATTCAATTCAGATCTAAAGCATTCAAACGTACTAGAAACGTATTTTCGTCGATAATATCGGTTCCCAGTCATGTTTACTAACGCATGTTAGCATGTTACACCTCTGAAGATTGACCAGCGGTACTAACCATGTTCTAAGCTTTATTTTCAGCGCAGTAAGAACGCAATGACCACTTTTATACGTTTTCAGAAATATCTAGTAATTCACAGGCAGCCATTTGCATTACTACCACACAAGAGAAACGGAATCACTCCGAAAGGAAATTTTAAGAGCATTAATTATTATGAAATTTAGATCTAAAGCATTCAAACGTACTGGAAATGCTTTTTCGTCGCTAATATCGGTTCCCAGTCATATTTACTAACGCATGTTAGCATGTTACACCTCTGAAGATTGACCAGCGGTACTAACCAGGTTCTAAGCTTTATTTTCAGCGCAGCAAGAACGCAATGACCACTTACATACGTTTTCAGAAATCTCTAGTAATTCACAGGCAGCCATTTGCCTTGCTACCACACAAGAAAAACGGAATCACTCGGATAGAGAATTTTAAGAGCATTAATTATTATTAAATTTAGATCTAAATCATATAAACCTACTGGAAACGCTTTTTCGTCGCTAATATCGGTTCCTAGTCATGTTTACTAACGCATGTTAGCATGTTACACTACTGAAGATTGACCAGCGGTACTAACCATGTTCTAAGCTTTATTTTCAGCGCAGTAAGAACGCAATGACCACTTACATACGTTTTCAGAAATATATAGTAATTCACAGGCAGCCATTTGCATTACTACCACAAAAGAAAAACGGAATCACTCGGATAGAGAATTTTAAGAGCATTAATTATTATTAAATTCAGATCTAAAGCATTCAAACGTACTAGAAACGTCTTTTCGTCGATAATATCGGTTCCCAGTCATGTTTACTAACGCATGTTAGCATGTTACACCTCTGAAGATTGACCAGCGGTACTAACCATGTTCTAAGCTTTATTTTCAGCGCAGCAAGAACGCAATGACCTCTTACATACGTTTTCAGAAATCTCTAGTAATTCACAGGCAGCCATTTGCATTACTACCACACAAGCAAAACGGAATCACTCGGATAGAGAATTTCAAGAGCATTAATTATTATTAAATTCAGATCTAAAGCATTCAAACGTACTAGAAACGTCTTTTCGTCGATAATATCGGTTCCCAGTCATGTTTACTAACGCATGTTAGCATGTTACACCTCTGAAGATTGACCAGCGGTACTAACCATGTTCTAAGCTTTATTTTCAGCGCAGTAAGAACGCAATGACCACTTTCATACGTTTTCAGAAATATCTAGTAATTCAAAGGCAGCCATTTGCATTACTGCCACACAAGAAAAACGGAATCACTCGGATAGAGAATTTCAAGAGCATTAGTTATTATTAAATTCAGATCTAAAGCATTCAAACGTACTAGAAACGTATTTTCGTCGATAATATCGGTTCCCAGTCATGTTTACTAACGCATGTTAGCATGTTACACCTCTGAAGATTGACCAGCGGTACTAACCATGTTCTAAGCTTTATTTTCAGCGCAACAAGAACGCAATGACCTCTTACATACGTTTTCAGAAATCTCTAGTAATTCACAGGCAGCCATTTGCATTACTACCACACAAGCAAAACGGAATCACTCGGATAGAGAATTTCAAGAGCATTAATTATTATTAAATTCAGATCTAAAGCATTCAAACGTACTAGAAACGTCTTTTCGTCGATAATATCGGTTCCCAGTCATGTTTACTAACGCATGTTAGCATGTTACACCTCTGAAGATTGACCAGCGGTACTAACCATGTTCTAAGCTTTATTTTCAGCGCAGTAAGAACGCAATGACCACTTTCATACGTTTTCAGAAATATCTAGTAATTCAAAGGCAGCCATTTGCATTACTGCCACACAAGAAAAACGGAATCACTCGGATAGAGAATTTCAAGAGCATTAATTATTATTAAATTCAGATCTAAAGCATTCAAACGTACTAGAAACGTATTTTCGTCGATAATATCGGTTCCCAGTCATGTTTACTAACGCATGTTAGCATGTTACACCTCTGAAGATTGACCAGCGGTACTAACTATGTTCTAAGCTTTATTTTCAGCGCAGTAAGAACGCAATGACCACTTTCATACGTTTTCAGAAATATCTAGTAATTCACAGGCAGCCATTTGCATTACTACCACACAAGAGAAACGGAATCACTCCGAAAGGAAATTTTAAGAGCATTAATTATTATTAAATTCAGATCTAAAGCATTCAAACGTACTGGAAATGCTTTTTCGTCGCTAATATCGGTTCCCAGTCATATTTACTAACGCATGTTAGCATGTTACACCTCTGAAGATTGACCAGCGGTACTAACTATGCTCTAAGCTTTATTTTCAGCGCAGTAAGAACGCAATGACCACTTACATACGTTTTCAGAAATATCTAGTAATTCACAGGCAGCCATTTGCATTACTACCACACAAGAAAAACGGAATCACTCGGATAGAGAATTTTAAGAGCATTAATTATTATTAAATTCAGATCTAAAGGATTCAAACGTACTAGAAACGTCTTTTCGTCGATAATATCGGTTCCCAGTCATGTTTACTAACGCATGTTAGCATGTTACACCTCTGAAGATTGACCAGCGGTCCTAACCATGTTCTAAGCTTTATTTTCAGCGCAGCAAGAACGCAATGACCTCTTACATACGTTTTCAGAAATCTCTAGTAATTCACAGGCAGCCATTTGCATTACTACCACACAAGCAAAACGGAATCACTCGGATAGAGAATTTCAAGAGCATTAATTATTATTAAATTCTGATCTAAAGCATTCAAACGTACTAGAAACGTCTTTTCGTCGATAATATCGGTTCCCAGTCATGTTTACTAACGCATGTTAGCATGTTACACCTCTGAAGATTGACCAGCGGTGCTAACCATGTTCTAAGCTTTATTTTCAGCGCAGTAAGAACGCAATGACCACTTTCATACGTTTTCAGAAATATCTAGTAATTCAAAGGCAGCCATTTGCATTACTGCCACACAAGAAAAACGGAATCACTCGGATAGAGAATTTCAAGAGCATTAATTATTATTAAATTCAGATCTAAAGCATTCAAACGTACTAGAAACGTATTTTCGTCGATAATATCGGTTCCCAGTCATGTTTACTAACGCATGTTAGCATGTTACACCTCTGAAGATTGACCAGCGGTACTAACCATGTTCTAAGCTTTATTTTCAGCGCAGTAAGAACGCAATGACCACTTTCATACGTTTTCAGAAATATCTAGTAATTCAAAGGCAGCCATTTGCATTACTGCCACACAAGAAAAACGGAATCACTCGGATAGAGAATTTCAAGAGCATTAATTATTATTAAATTCAGATCTAAAGCATTCAAACGTACTAGAAACGTATTTTCGTCGATAATATCGGTTCCCAGTCATGTTTACTAACGCATGTTAGCATGTTACACCTCTGAAGATTGACCAGCGGTACTAACCATGTTCTAAGCTTTATTTTCAGCGCAGTAAGAACGCAATGACCACTTTCATACGTTTTCAGAAATATCTAGTAATTCACAGGCAGCCATTTGCATTACTGCCAAACAAGAAAAACGGAATCACTCGGATAGAGAATTTCAAGAGCATTAATTATTATTCAATTCAGATCTAAAGCATTCAAACGTACTAGAAACGTATTTTCGTCGATAATATCGGTTCCCAGTCATGTTTACTAACGCATGTTAGCATGTTACACCTCTGAAGATTGACCAGCGGTACTAACCATGTTCTAAGCTTTATTTTCAGCGCAGTAAGAACGCAATGACCACTTTTATACGTTTTCAGAAATATCTAGTAATTCACAGGCAGCCATTTGCATTACTACCACACAAGAGAAACGGAATCACTCCGAAAGGAAATTTTAAGAGCATTAATTATTATGAAATTTAGATCTAAAGCATTCAAACGTACTGGAAATGCTTTTTCGTCGCTAATATCGGTTCCCAGTCATATTTACTAACGCATGTTAGCATGTTACACCTCTGAAGATTGACCAGCGGTACTAACCAGGTTCTAAGCTTTATTTTCAGCGCAGCAAGAACGCAATGACCACTTACATACGTTTTCAGAAATCTCTAGTAATTCACAGGCAGCCATTTGCCTTGCTACCACACAAGAAAAACGGAATCACTCGGATAGAGAATTTTAAGAGCATTAATTATTATTAAATTTAGATCTAAATCATATAAACCTACTGGAAACGCTTTTTCGTCGCTAATATCGGTTCCTAGTCATGTTTACTAACGCATGTTAGCATGTTACACTACTGAAGATTGACCAGCGGTACTAACCATGTTCTAAGCTTTATTTTCAGCGCAGTAAGAACGCAATGACCACTTACATACGTTTTCAGAAATATATAGTAATTCACAGGCAGCCATTTGCATTACTACCACAAAAGAAAAACGGAATCACTCGGATAGAGAATTTTAAGAGCATTAATTATTATTAAATTCAGATCTAAAGCATTCAAACGTACTAGAAACGTCTTTTCGTCGATAATATCGGTTCCCAGTCATGTTTACTAACGCATGTTAGCATGTTACACCTCTGAAGATTGACCAGCGGTACTAACCATGTTCTAAGCTTTATTTTCAGCGCAGCAAGAACGCAATGACCTCTTACATACGTTTTCAGAAATCTCTAGTAATTCACAGGCAGCCATTTGCATTACTACCACACAAGCAAAACGGAATCACTCGGATAGAGAATTTCAAGAGCATTAATTATTATTAAATTCAGATCTAAAGCATTCAAACGTACTAGAAACGTCTTTTCGTCGATAATATCGGTTCCCAGTCATGTTTACTAACGCATGTTAGCATGTTACACCTCTGAAGATTGACCAGCGGTACTAACCATGTTCTAAGCTTTATTTTCAGCGCAGTAAGAACGCAATGACCACTTTCATACGTTTTCAGAAATATCTAGTAATTCAAAGGCAGCCATTTGCATTACTGCCACACAAGAAAAACGGAATCACTCGGATAGAGAATTTCAAGAGCATTAGTTATTATTAAATTCAGATCTAAAGCATTCAAACGTACTAGAAACGTATTTTCGTCGATAATATCGGTTCCCAGTCATGTTTACTAACGCATGTTAGCATGTTACACCTCTGAAGATTGACCAGCGGTACTAACCATGTTCTAAGCTTTATTTTCAGCGCAACAAGAACGCAATGACCTCTTACATACGTTTTCAGAAATCTCTAGTAATTCACAGGCAGCCATTTGCATTACTACCACACAAGCAAAACGGAATCACTCGGATAGAGAATTTCAAGAGCATTAATTATTATTAAATTCAGATCTAAAGCATTCAAACGTACTAGAAACGTCTTTTCGTCGATAATATCGGTTCCCAGTCATGTTTACTAACGCATGTTAGCATGTTACACCTCTGAAGATTGACCAGCGGTACTAACCATGTTCTAAGCTTTATTTTCAGCGCAGTAAGAACGCAATGACCACTTTCATACGTTTTCAGAAATATCTAGTAATTCAAAGGCAGCCATTTGCATTACTGCCACACAAGAAAAACGGAATCACTCGGATAGAGAATTTCAAGAGCATTAATTATTATTAAATTCAGATCTAAAGCATTCAAACGTACTAGAAACGTATTTTCGTCGATAATATCGGTTCCCAGTCATGTTTACTAACGCATGTTAGCATGTTACACCTCTGAAGATTGACCAGCGGTACTAACCATGTTCTAAGCTTTATTTTCAGCGCAGTAAGAACGCAATGACCACTTTCATACGTTTTCAGAAATATCTAGTAATTCACAGGCAGCCATTTGCATTACTACCACACAAGAGAAACGGAATCACTCCGAAAGGAAATTTTAAGAGCATTAATTATTATTAAATTCAGATCTAAAGCATTCAAACGTACTGGAAATGCTTTTTCGTCGCTAATATCGGTTCCCAGTCATATTTACTAACGCATGTTAGCATGTTACACCTCTGAAGATTGACCAGCGGTACTAACTATGCTCTAAGCTTTATTTTCAGCGCAGTAAGAACGCAATGACCACTTACATACGTTTTCAGAAATATCTAGTAATTCACAGGCAGCCATTTGCATTACTACCACACAAGAAAAACGGAATCACTCGGATAGAGAATTTTAAGAGCATTAATTATTATTAAATTCAGATCTAAAGGATTCAAACGTACTAGAAACGTCTTTTCGTCGATAATATCGGTTCCCAGTCATGTTTACTAACGCATGTTAGCATGTTACACCTCTGAAGATTGACCAGCGGTCCTAACCATGTTCTAAGCTTTATTTTCAGCGCAGCAAGAACGCAATGACCTCTTACATACGTTTTCAGAAATCTCTAGTAATTCACAGGCAGCCATTTGCATTACTACCACACAAGCAAAACGGAATCACTCGGATAGAGAATTTCAAGAGCATTAATTATTATTAAATTCTGATCTAAAGCATTCAAACGTACTAGAAACGTCTTTTCGTCGATAATATCGGTTCCCAGTCATGTTTACTAACGCATGTTAGCATGTTACACCTCTGAAGATTGACCAGCGGTGCTAACCATGTTCTAAGCTTTATTTTCAGCGCAGTAAGAACGCAATGACCACTTTCATACGTTTTCAGAAATATCTAGTAATTCAAAGGCAGCCATTTGCATTACTGCCACACAAGAAAAACGGAATCACTCGGATAGAGAATTTCAAGAGCATTAATTATTATTAAATTCAGATCTAAAGCATTCAAACGTACTAGAAACGTATTTTCGTCGATAATATCGGTTCCCAGTCATGTTTACTAACGCATGTTAGCATGTTACACCTCTGAAGATTGACCAGCGGTACTAACCATGTTCTAAGCTTTATTTTCAGCGCAGTAAGAACGCAATGACCACTTTCATACGTTTTCAGAAATATCTAGTAATTCACAGGCAGCCATTTGCATTACTGCCAAACAAGAAAAACGGAATCACTCGGATAGAGAATTTCAAGAGCATTAATTATTATTAAATTCAGATCTAAAGCATTCAAACGTACTAGAAACGTATTTTCGTCGATAATATCGGTTCCCAGTCATGTTTACTAACGCATGTTAGCATGTTACACCTCTGAAGATTGACCAGCGGTACTAACCATGTTCTAAGCTTTATTTTCAGCGCAGTAAGAACGCAATGACCACTTTCATACGTTTTCAGAAATATCTAGTAATTCACAGGCAGCCATTTGCATTACTACCACACAAGAGAAACGGAATCACTCCGAAAGGAAATTTTAAGAGCATTAATTATTATTAAATTCAGATCTAAAGCATTCAAACGTACTGGAAATGCTTTTTCGTCGCTAATATCGGTTCCCAGTCATATTTACTAACGCATGTTAGCATGTTACACCTCTGAAGATTGACCAGCGGTACTAACTATGCTCTAAGCTTTATTTTCAGCGCAGTAAGAACGCAATGACCACTTACATACGTTTTCAGAAATATCTAGTAATTCACAGGCAGCCATTTGCATTACTACCACACAAGAAAAACGGAATCACTTACATACGTTTTCAGAAATATCTAGTAATTCACAGGCAGCCATTTGCATTACTAGCACACAAGAAAAACGGAATCACTCGGATAAAGAATTTCAAGAGCATTAATTATTATTAAATTCAGATCTAAAGCATTCAAACGTACTAGAAACGTCTTTTCGTCGATAATATCGGTTCCCAGTCATGTTTACTAACGCATGTTAGCATTTTACACCTCTGAAGATTGACCAGCGGTACTAACCATGTTCTAAGCTTTATTTTCAGCGCAGCAAGAACGCAATGACCACTTACATACGTTTTCAGAAATATCTAGTAATTCACAGGCAGCCATTTGCATAACTACCACACAAGAAAAACGGAATCACTCGGATAGAGAATTTCAAGAGCATTAATTATTATTAAATTCAGATCTAAAGCATTCAAACGTACTAGAAACGTCTTTTCGTCGATAATATCGGTTCCCAGTCATGTTTACTAAAGCATGTTAGCATGTTACACCTCTGAAGATTGACCAGCGGTACTAACCATGTTCTAAGCTTTATTTTCAGCGCAGCAAGAACGCAATGACCACTTACATACGTTTTCAGAAATCTCTAGTAATTCACAGGCAGCCATTTGCTTTGCTACCACACAAGAAAAACGGAATCACTCGGATAGAGAATTTTAAGAGCATTAATTATTATTAAATTTAGATCTAAATCATATAAACGTACTGGAAACGCTTTTCGTCGATAATAGCGGTTCCCAGTCATGTTTACTAACGCATGATAGCATGCTACACCTCTGAAGATTGACCAGCGGTACTAACTATGTTCTAAGCTATATTTTCAGCGCAGTAAGAACGCAATGACCACTTACATACGTTTTCAGAAATATCTAGTAATTCACAGGCAGCCATTTGCATTACTACCACACAAGAGAAACGGTATCACTCCAAAAGGAAATTTTAAGAGCATTAATTATTATTAAATTCAGATCTAAAGCATTCAAACGTAATAGAAACGTCTTTTCGTCGATAATATCCGTTCCCAGTCATGTTTACTAACGCATGTTAGCATGTTACACCTCTGAAGATTGACCAGCGGTACTAACTATGTTCTAAGCTATATTTTCAGCGCAGTAAGAACGCAATGACCACTTACATACATTTTCAGAAATATCTAGTAATTCACAGGCAGCCATTTGCATTACTACCACACAAGAGAAACGGAATCACTCCAAAAGGAAATTTTAAGAGCATTAATTATTATTAAATTCAGATCTAAAGCATTCAAACGTAATAGAAACGTCTATTCGTCGATAATATCCGTTCCCAGTCATGTTTACTAACGCATGTTAGCATGTTACACCTCTGAAGATTGACCAGCGGTACTAACTATGTTCTAAGCTTTATTTTCAGCGCAGTAAGAACGCAATGACCACTTACATACGTTTTCAGAAATATCTAGTAATTCACAGGCAGCCATTTGCATTACTACCACACAAGAGAAACGGAATCACTCCAAAAGGAAATTTTAAGAGCATTAATTATTATTAAATTCAGATCTAAAGCATTCAAACGTAATAGAAACGTCTTTTCGTCGATAATATCCGTTCCCAGTCATGTTTACTAACGCATGTTAGCATGTTACACCTCTGAAGATTGACCAGCGGTACTAACTATGTTCTAAGCTTTATTTTCAGCGCAGTAAGAACGCAATGACCACTTATATACGTTTTCAGAAATATCTAGTAATTCACAGGCAGCCATTTGCATTACTACCACACAAGAGAAACGGAATCACTCCGAAAGGAAATTTTAAGAGCATTAATTATTATTAAATTCAAATCTAAAGCATTCAAACGTAATAGAAACGTATTTTCGTCGATAATATCGGTTACCCAGTCATGTTTACTAACGCATGTTAGCATGTTACACCTCTGAAGATTGACCAGCGGTACTAACTATGTTCTAAGCTTTATTTTCAGCGCAGTAAGAACGCAATGACCACTTACATACGTTTTCAGAAATATCTAGTAATTCACAGGCAGCCATTTGCATTACTACCACACAAGAGAAACGGAATCACTCCAAAAGGAAATTTTAAGAGCATTAATTATTATTAAATTCAGATCTAAAGCATTCAAACGTAATAGAAACGTCTTTTCGTCGATTATATCCGTTCCCAGCCATGTTTACTAACGCATGTTAGCATGTTACACCTCTGAAGATTGACCAGCGGTACTAACTATGTTCTAAGCTTTATTTTCAGCGCAGTAAGAACGCAATGACCACTTATATACGTTTTCAGAAATATCTAGTAATTCACAGGCAGCCATTTGCATTACTACCACACAAGATAAACGGAATCACTCCGAAAGGAAATTTTAAGAGCATTAATTATTATTAAATTCAGATCTAAAGCATTCAAACGTAATAGAAACGTATTTTCGTCGATAATATCGGTTCCCAGTCATGTTTACTAACGCATGTTAGCATGTTACACCTCTGAAGATTGACCAGCGGTACTAACTATGTTCTAAGCTTTATTTTCAGCGCAGTAAGAACGCAATGACCACTTATATACGTTTTCAGAAATATCTAGTAATTCACAGGCAGCCATTTGCATTACTACCACACAAGAGAAACGGAATCACTCCGAAAGGAAATTTTAAGAGCATTAATTATTATTAAATTCAGATCTAAAGCATTCAAACGTAATAGAAACGTATTTTCGTCGATAATATCGGTTCCCAGTCATGTTTACTAACGCATGTTAGCATGCTACACCTCTGAAGATTGACCAGCGGTACTAACTTTGTTCTTAGCTATATTTTCAGCGCAGTAAGAACGCAATGACCACTTACATACGTTTTCAGAAATATCTAGTAATTCACAGGCAGCCATTTGCATTACTACCACACAAGAGAAACGGAATCACTCCAAAAGGAAATTTTAAGAGCATTAATTATTATTAAATTCAGATATAAAGCATTCAAACGTAATAGAAACGTCTTTTCGTCGATAATATCCGTTCCCAGTCATGTTTACTAACGCATGTTAGCATGTTACACCTCTGAAGATTGACCAGCGGTACTAACTATGTTCTAAGCTTTATTTTCAGCGCAGTAAGAACGCAATGACCACTTATATACGTTTTCAGAAATATCTAGTAATTCACAAGCAGCCATTTGCATTGCTACCACACAAGAGAAACGGAATCACTCCGAAAGGAAATTTTAAGAGCATTAATTATTATTAAATTCAGATCTAAAGCATTCAAACGTAATAGAAACGTATTTTCGTCGATAATATCGGTTCCCAGTCATGTTTACTAACGCATGTTAGCATGTTACACCTCTGAAGATTGACCAGCGGTACTAACTATGTTCTAAGCTTTATTTTCAGCGCAGTAAGAACGCAATGACCACTTACATACGTTTTCAGAAATATCTAGTAATTCACAGGCAGCCATTTGCATTACTACCACACAAGAGAAACGGAATCACTCCGAAAGGAAATTTTAAGAGCATTAATTATTATTAAGTTCAGATCTAAAGCATTCAAACGTAATAGAAACGTCTTTTCGTCGATAATATCCGTTCCCAGTCATGTTTACTAACGCATGTTAGCATGTTACACCTCTGAAGATTGACTAGCGGTACTAAGTATGTTCTAAACTTTATTATCAGCGCAGTAAGAACGCAATGACCACTTACATACGTTTTCAGAAATATCTAGTAATTCACAGGCAGCCATTTGCATTACTACCACCCAAGAAAAACGGAATCACTCGGATAGAGAATTTCAAGAGCATTAATTATTATTAAATTCAGATCTAAAGCATTCAAACGTACTAGAAACGTCTTTTCGTCTATAATATCGGTTCCCAGTCATGTTTACTAAAGCATGTTAGCTTGTTACACCTCTGAAGATTGACCAGCGGTACTAACCATGTTCTAAGCTTTATTTTCAGCGCAGCAAGAACGCAATGACCACTTACATACGTTTTCAGAAATCTCTAGTAATTCACAGGCAGCCATTTGCCTTGCTACCACACAAGAAAAACGGAATCACTCGGATAGAGAATTTTAAGAGCATTAATTATTATTAAATTTAGATCTAAATCATATAAACGTACTGGAAACGCTTTTTCGTTGCTAATATCGGTTCCTAGTCATGTTTACTAACGCATGTTAGCATGTTACACCACTGAAGATTGACCAGCGGTACTAACCATGTTCTAAGCTTTATTTTCAGCGCAGTAAGAACGCAATGACCACTTACATACGTTTTCAGAAATATCTAGTAATTCACAGGCAGCCATTTGCATTACTACCACACAAGAAAAACGGAATCACTCGGATAGAGAATTTTAAGAGCATTAATTATTATTAAATTCAGATCTAAAGCATTCAAACGTACTAGAAACGTCTTTTCGTCGATAATATCGGTTCCCAGTCATGTTTACTAACGCATGTTAGCATGTTACACCTCTGAAGATTGACCAGCGGTACTAACCATGTTCTAAGCTTTATTTTCAGCGCAGCAAGAACGCAATGACCTCTTACATACGTTTTCAGAAATCTCTAGTAATTCACAGGCAGCCATTTGCATTACTACCACACAAGCAAAACGGAATCACTCGGATAGAGAATTTCAAGAGCATTAATTATTATTAAATTCAGATCTAAAGCATTCAAACGTACTAGAAACGTCTTTTCGTCGATAATATCGGTTCCCAGTCATGTTTACTAACGCATGTTAGCATGTTACACCTCTGAAGATTGACCAGCGGTGCTAACCATGTTCTAAGCTTTATTTTCAGCGCAGTAAGAACGCAATGACCACTTTCATACGTTTTCAGAAATATCTAGTAATTCAAAGGCAGCCATTTGCATTACTGCCACACAAGAAAAACGGAATCACTCGGATAGAGAATTTCAAGAGCATTAATTATTATTAAATTCAGATCTAAAGCATTCAAACGTACTAGAAACGTATTTTCGTCGATAATATCGGTTCCCAGTCATGTTTACTAACGCATGTTAGCATGTTACACTTCTGAAGATTGACCAGCGGTACTAACCATGTTCTAAGCTTTATTTTCAGCGCAGTAAGAACGCAATGACCACTTTCATACGTTTTCAGAAATATCTAGTAATTCACAGGCAGCCATTTGCATTACTGCCAAACAAGAAAAACGGAATCACTCGGATAGAGAATTTCAAGAGCATTATTTATTATTAAATTCAGATCTAAAGCATTCAAACGTACTAGAAACGTATTTTCGTCGATAATATCGGTTCCCAGTCATGTTTACTAACGCATGTTAGCATGTTACACCTCTGAAGATTGACCAGCGGTACTAACCATGTTCTAAGCTTTATTTTCAGCGCAGTAAGAACGCAATGACCACTTTCATACGTTTTCAGAAATATCTAGTAATTCACAGGCAGCCATTTGCATTACTACCACACAAGAGAAACGGAATCACTCCGAAAGGAAATTTTAAGAGCATTAATTATTATTAAATTCAGATCTAAAGCATTCAAACGTACTGGAAATGCTTTTTCGTCGCTAATATCGGTTCCCAGTCATATTTACTAACGCATGTTAGCATGTTACACCTCTGAAGATTGACCAGCGGTACTAACTATGCTCTAAGCTTTATTTTCAGCGCAGTAAGAACGCAATGACCACTTACATACGTTTTCAGAAATATCTAGTAATTCACAGGCAGCCATTTGCATTACTACCACACAAGAAAAACGGAATCACTTACATACGTTTTCAGAAATATCTAGTAATTCACAGGCAGCCATTTGCATTACTACCACACAAGAAAAACGGAATCACTCGGATAGAGAATTTCAAGAGCATTAATTATTATTAAATTCAGATCTAAAGCATTCAAACGTACTAGAAACGTCTTTTCGTCGATAATATCGGTTCCCAGTCATGTTTACTAACGCATGTTAGCATTTTACACCTCTGAAGATTGACCAGCGGTACTAACCATGTTCTAAGCTTTATTTTCAGCGCAGCACGAACGCAATGACCACTTACATACGTTTTCAGAAATATCTAGTAATTCACAGGCAGCCATTTGCATAACTACCACACAAGAAAAACGGAATCACTCGGATAGAGAATTTCAAGAGCATTAATTATTATTAAATTCAGATCTAAAGCATTCAAACGTACTAGAAACGTCTTTTCGTCGATAATATCGGTTCCCAGTCATGTTTACTAAAGCATGTTAGCATGTTACACCTCTGAAGATTGACCAGCGGTACTAACCATGTTCTAAGCTTTATTTTCAGCGCAGCAAGAACGCAATGACCACTTACATACGTTTTCAGAAATCTCTAGTAATTCACAGGCAGCCATTTGCCTTGCTACCACACAAGAAAAACGGAATCACTCGGATAGAGAATTTTAAGAGCATTAATTATTATTAAATTTCGATCTAAATCATATAAACGTACTGGAAACGCTTTTTCGTCGATAATAGCGGTTCCCAGTCATGTTTACTAACGCATGATAGCATGCTACACCTCTGAAGATTGACCAGCGGTACTAACTATGTTCTAAGCTATATTTTCAGCGCAGTAAGAACGCAATGACCACTTACATACGTTTTCAGAAATATCTAGTAATTCACAGGCAGCCATTTGCATTACTACCACACAAGAGAAACGGAATCACTCCAAAAGGAAATTTTAAGAGCATTAATTATTATTAAATTCAGATCTAAAGCATTCAAACGTAATAGAAACGTCTTTTCGTCGATAATATCCGTTCCCAGTCATGTTTACTAACGCATGTTAGCATGTTACACCTCTGAAGATTGACCAGCGGTACTAACTATGTTCTAAGCTATATTTTCAGCGCAGTAAGAACGCAATGACCACTTACATACATTTTCAGAAATATCTAGTAATTCACAGGCAGCCATTTGCATTACTACCACACAAGAGAAACGGAATCACTCCAAAAGGAAATTTTAAGAGCATTAATTATTATTAAATTCAGATCTAAAGCATTCAAACGTAATAGAAACGTCTATTCGTCGATAATATCCGTTCCCAGTCATGTTTACTAACGCATGTTAGCATGTTACACCTCTGAAGATTGACCAGCGGTACTAACTATTTTCTAAGCTTTATTTTCAGCGCAGTAAGAACGCAATGACCACTTACATACGTTTTCAGAAATATCTAGTAATTCACAGGCAGCCATTTGCATTACTACCACACAAGAGAAACGGAATCACTCCAAAAGGAAATTTTAAGAGCATTAATTATTATTAAATTCAGATCTAAAGCATTCAAACGTAATAGAAACGTCTTTTCGTCGATAATATCCGTTCCCAGTCATGTTTACTAACGCATGTTAGCATGTTACACCTGTGAAGATTGACCAGCGGTACTAACTATGTTCTAAGCTATATTTTCAGCGCAGTAAGAACGCAATGACCACTTACATACATTTTCAGAAATATCTAGTAATTCACAGGCAGCCATTTGCATTACTACCACACAAGAGAAACGGAATCACTCCAAAAGGAAATTTTAAGAGCATTAATTATTATTAAATTCAGATCTAAAGCATTCAAACGTAATAGAAACGTCTATTCGTCGATAATATCCGTTCCCAGTCATGTTTACTAACGCATGTTAGCATGTTACACCTCTGAAGATTGACCAGCGGTACTAACTATGTTCTAAGCTTTATTTTCAGCGCAGTAAGAACGCAATGACCACTTATATACGTTTTCAGAAATATCTAGTAATTCACAGGCAGCCATTTGCATTACTACCACACAAGAGAAACGGAATCACTCCGAAAGGAAATTTTAAGAGCATTAATTATTATTAAATTCAAATCTAAAGCATTCAAACGTAATAGAAACGTATTTTCGTCGATAATATCGGTTACCCAGTCATGTTTACTAACGCATGTTAGCATGTTACACCTCTGAAGATTGACCAGCGGTACTAACTATGTTCTAAGCTTTATTTTCAGCGCAGTAAGAACGCAATGACCACTTACATACGTTTTCAGAAATATCTAGTAATTCACAGGCAGCCATTTGCATTACTACCACACAAGAGAAACGGAATCACTCCAAAAGGAAATTTTAAGAGCATTAATTATTATTAAATTCAGATCTAAAGCATTCAAACGTAATAGAAACGTCTTTTCGTCGATTATATCCGTTCCCAGCCATGTTTACTAACGCATGTTAGCATGTTACACCTCTGAAGATTGACCAGCGGTACTAACTATGTTCTAAGCTTTATTTTCAGCGCAGTAAGAACGCAATGACCACTTATATACGTTTTCAGAAATATCTAGTAATTCACAGGCAGCCATTTGCATTACTACCACACAAGAGAAACGGAATCACTCCGAAAGGAAATTTTAAGAGCATTAATTATTATTAAATTCAGATCTAAAGCATTCAAACGTAATAGAAACGTATTTTCGTCGATAATATCGGTTCCCAGTCATGTTTACTAACGCATGTTAGCATGTTACACCTCTGAAGATTGACCAGCGGTACTAACTATGTTCTAAGCTTTATTTTCAGCGCAGTAAGAACGCAATGACCACTTATATACGTTTTCAGAAATATCTAGTAATTCACAGGCAGCCATTTGCATTACTACCACACAAGAGAAACGGAATCACTCCGAAAGGAAATTTTAAGAGCATTAATTATTATTAAATTCAGATCTAAAGCATTCAAACGTAATAGAAACGTATTTTCGTCGATAATATCGGTTCCCAGTCATGTTTACTAACGCATGTTAGCATGCTACACCTCTGAAGATTGACCAGCGGTACTAACTATGTTCTAAGCTATATTTTCAGCGCAGTAAGAACGCAATGACCACTTACATACGTTTTCAGAAATATCTAGTAATTCACAGGCAGCCATTTGCATTACTACCACACAAGAGAAACGGAATCACTCCAAAAGGAAATTTTAAGAGCATTAATTATTATTAAATTCAGATATAAAGCATTCAAACGTAATAGAAACGTCTTTTCGTCGATAATATCCGTTCCCAGTCATGTTTACTAACGCATGTTAGCATGTTACACCTCTGAAGATTGACCAGCGGTACTAACTATGTTCTAAGCTTTATTTTCAGCGCAGTAAGAACGCAATGACCACTTATATACGTTTTCAGAAATATCTAGTAATTCACAGGCAGCCATTTGCATTACTACCACACAAGAGAAACGGAATCACTCCGAAAGGAAATTTTAAGAGCATTAATTATTATTAAATTCAGATCTAAAGCATTCAAACGTAATAGAAACGTATTTTCGTCGATAATATCGGTTCCCAGTCATGTTTACTAACGCATGTTAGCATGTTACACCTCTGAAGATTGACCAGCGGTACTAACTATGTTCTAAGCTTTATTTTCAGCGCAGTAAGAACGCAATGACCACTTACATACGTTTTCAGAAATATCTAGTAATTCACAGGCAGCCATTTGCATTACTACCACACAAGAGAAACGGAATCACTCCGAAAGGAAATTTTAAGAGCATTAATTATTATTAAATTCAGATCTAAAGCATTCAAACGTACTAGAAACGTTTTTTCGTCGATAATATCGGTTCCCAGTCATGTTTTCTAACGCATGTTAGCATGTTACACCTCTGAAGATTGACCAGCGGTACTAACCATGTTCTAAGCTTTATTTTCAGCGCAGCAAGAAAGCAATGACCTCTTACATACGTTTTCAGAAATCTCTAGTAATTCACAGGCAGCCATTTACATTACTACCACACAAGCAAAACGGAATCACTCGGATAGAGAATTTCAAGAGCATTAATTATTATTAAATTCAGATCTAAAGCATTCAAACGTACTAGAAACGTCTTTTCGTCGATAATATCGGTTCCCAGTCATGTTTACTAACGCATGTTAGCATGTTACACCTCTGAAGATTGACCAGCGGTACTAACCATGTTCTAAGCTTTATTTTCAGCGCAGTAAGAACGCAATGACCGCTTTCATACGTTTTCAGAAATATCTAGTAATTCACAGGCAGCCATTTGCATTACTGCCACACAAGAAAAACGGAATCACTCGGATAGAGAATTTCAAGAGCATTAATTATTATTAAATTCAGATCTAAAGCATGCAAACGTACTAGAAACGTATTTTCGTCGATAATATCGGTTCCCAGTCATGTTTACTAACGCATGTTAGCATGTTACACCTCTGAAGATTGACCAGCGGTACTAACCATGTCCTAAGCTTTATTTTCAGCGCAGCAAGAACGCAATGACCACTTACACACGTTTTCAGAAATCTCTAGTAATTCACAGGCAGCCATTTGCATTGCTACCACACACGAAAAACGGAATCACTCGGATAGAGAATTTTAAGAGCATTAATTATTATTAAATTCAGATCTAAAGCATTCAAACGTACTAGAAACGTCTTTTCGTCGATAATATCGGTTCCCAGTCATGTTTACTAACGCATGATAGCATGCTACACCTCTGAAGATTGACCAGCGGTACTAACTATGTTCTAAGCTATATTTTCAGCGCAGTAAGAACGCAATGACCACTTACATACGTTTTCAGAAATATCTAGTAATTCACAGGCAGCCATTTGCATTACTACCACACAAGAGAAACGGAATCACTCCGAAAGGAAATTTTAAGAGCATTAATTATTATTAAATTCAGATCTAAAGCATTCAAACGTAATAGAAACGTCTTTTCGTCGATAATATCCGTTCCCAGTCATGTTTACTAACGCATGTTAGCATGTTACACCTCTGAAGATTGACCAGCGGTACTAACTATGTTCTAAGCTTTATTTTCAGCGCAGTAAGGACGCAATGACCACTTACATACGTTTTCAGAAATATCTAGTAATTCACAGGCAGCCATTTGCATTACTACCACACAAGAGAAACGGAATCACTCCGAAAGGAAATTTTAAGAGCATTAATTATTATTAAATTCAGATCTAAAGCATTCAAACGTACTGGAAATGCTTTTTCGTCGCTAATATCGGTTCCCAGTCATATTTACTAACGCATGTTAGCATGTTACACCTCTGAAGATTGACCAGCGGTACTAACTATGCTCTAAGCTTTATTTTCAGCGCAGTAAGAACGCAATGACCACTTACATACGTTTTCAGAAATATCTAGTAATTCACAGGCAGCCATTTGCATTACTACCACACAAGAAAAACGGAATCACTCCGAAAGGGAATTTTAAGAGCATTAATTATTATTAAATTCAGATCTAAAGCATTCAAACGTACTGGAAATGTTTTTCGTCGCTAATATCGGTTCCCAGTCATATTTACTAACGCATGTTAGCATGTTACACCACTGAAGATTGACCAGCGGTACTAACTATGCTCTAAGCTTTATTTTCAGCGCAGTAAGAACGCAATGACCACTTACATACGGTTTCATTAATATCTAGTAATTCACAGGCAGCCATTTGCATTGCTACCACAGAAGAAAAACGGAATCACTCGGATAGAGAATTTTAAGAGCATTAATTATTATTCAATTCAGATCTAAAGCATTCAAACGTACTAGAAGCGTATTTTCATCGATAATATCGGTTCCCAGTCATGTTTACTAACGCATGTTAGCATGTTATACCTCTTAAGATTGACCAGCGGTACTAACCATGTTCTAAGCTTTATTTTCAGCGCAGCAAGAACGCAATGACCACTTACATACGTTTTCAGAAATATCTAGTAATTCACAGGCAGCCATTTGCATTACTACCACACAAGAAAAACGGAATCACTCGGATAGAGAATTTCAAGAGCATTAATTATTATTAAATTCAGATCTAAAGCATTCAAACGTACTAGAAACGTCTTTTCGTCGATAATATCGGTTCCCAGTCATGTTTACTAAAGCATGTTAGCATGTTACACCTCTGAAGATTGACCAGCGGTACTAACCATGTTCTAAGCTTTATTTTCAGCTCAGCAAGAACGCAATGACCACTTACATACGTTTTCAGAAATCTCTAGTAATTCACAGGCAGCCATTTGCCTTGCTACCACACAAGAAAACGGAATCACTCGGATAGAGAATTTTAAGAGCATTAATTATTATTAAATTTAGATCTAAATCATATAAACGTACTGGAAACGCTTTTTCGTCGCTAATATCGGTTCCTAGTCATGTTTACTAACGCATGTTAGCATGTTACACCACTGAAGATTGACCAGCGGTACTAACCATGTTCTAAGCTTTATTTTCAGCGCAGTAAGAACGCAATGACCACTTACATACGTTTTCAGAAATATATAGTAATTCACAGGCAGCCATTTGCATTACTACCACACAAGAAAAACGGAATCACTCGGATAGAGAATTTCAAGAGCATTAATTATTATTAAATTCAGATCTAAAGCATTCAAACGTACTAGAAACGTTATTTCGTCGATAATATCGTTTCTCAGTCATGTTTACTAACGCATGTTATCATGTTACACCTCTGAAGATTGACCAGCGGTACTAACCATGTTCTAAGCTTTATTTTCAGCGCAGCAAGAACGCAATGACCTTTTACATACGTTTTCAGAAATCTCTAGTAATTCACAGGCAGCCATTTGCATTACTACCACACAAGCAAAACGGAATCACTCGGATAGAGAATTTCAAGAGCATTAATTATTATTAAATTCAGATCTAAAGCATTCAAACGTACTAGAAACGTCTTTTCGTCGATAATATCGGTTCCCAGTCATGTTTACTAACGCATGTTAGCATGTTACACCTCTGAAGATTGACCAGCGGTACTAACCATGTTCTAAGCTTTATTTTCAGCGCAGTAAGAACGCAATGACCACTTTCATACGTTTTCAGAAATATCTAGTAATTCACAGGCAGCCATTTGCATTACTGCCACACAAGAAAAACGGAATCACTCGGATAGAGAATTTCAAGAGCATTAATTATTATTAAATTCAGATCTAAAGCATTCAAACGTACTAGAAACGTATTTTCGTCGATAATATCGGTTCCCAGTCATGTTTACTAACGCATGTTAGCATGTTACACCTCTGAAGATTGACCAGCGGTACTAACCATGCTCTAAGCTTTATTTTCAGCGCAGCAAGAACGCAATGACCACTTACATACGTTTTCAGAAATCTCTAGTAATTTACAGGCAGCCATTTGCATTGCTACCACACACGAAAAACGGAATCACTCGGATAGAGAATTTTAAGAGCATTAATTATTATTAAATTCAGATCTAAAGCATTCAAACGTACTAGAAACGTCTTTTTGGCGATAATATCGGTTCCCAGTCATGTTTACTAACGCATGTTAGCATGTTACACCTCTGAAGATTGACCAGCGGTACTAACTATGCTCTAAGCTTTATTTTCAGCGCAGTAAGAACGCAAAGACCACTTACATACGTTTTCATTAATATCTAGTAATTCACAGGCAGCCATTTGCATTGCTACCACACAAGAAAAACGGAATCACTCGGATAGAGAATTTTAAGAGCATTAATTATTATTCAATTCAGATCTAAAGCATTCAAACGTACTAGAAACGTCTTTTTGGCGATAATATCGGTTCCCAGTCATGTTTACTAACGCATGTTAGATTGTTACACCTCTAAAGATTGACCAGCGGTAGTAACCATGTTCTAAGCTTTATTTTCAGCGCAGCAAGAACGCAATGACCACTTACATACGTTTTCAGAAATATCTAGTAATTCACAGGCAGCCATTTGCATTGCTACCGCACAAGAACAACGGAATCACTCGGATAGAGAATTTTAAGAGCATTAATTATTATTCAATTCAGATCTAAAGCATTCAAACGTACTAGAAACGTCTTTTTGGCGATAATATCGGTTCCCAGTCATGTTTACTAACGCATGTTAGCATGTTACACCTCTGAAGATTGACCAGCGGTACTAACCATGTTCTAAGCTTTATTTTCAGCGCAGTAAGAACGCAATGACCACTTACATATGTTTTCATTAATATCTAGTAATTCACAGGCAGCCATTTGCATTGCTACCACACAAGAAAAACGGAATCACTCGGATAGAGAATTTTAAGAGCATTAATTATTATTCAATTCAGATCTAAAGCATTCAAACGTACTAGAAACGTCTTTTTGGCGATAATATCGGTTCCCAGTCATGTTTACTAACGCATGTTAGCATGTTACACCTCTGAAGATAGACCAGCGGTACTAACCATGTTCTAAGCTTCATTTTCAGCGCAGCAAGAACGCAATGACCACTTACATACGTTTTCATTAATATCTAGTAATTCGCGGGCAGCCATTTGCATTGCTACCACACAAGAAAAACGGAATCACTCGGATAGAGAATTTTAAGAGCATTAATTATTATTCAATTCAGATCTAAAGCATTCAAACGTACTAGAAACGTCTTTTTGGCGATAATATCGGTTCCCAGTCATGTTTACTAACGCATGTTAGCATGTTACACCTCTGAAGATTGACCAGCGGTACTAACCATGTTCTAAGCTTTATTTTCAGCGCAGTAAGAACGCAATGACCACTTACATACGTTTTCAGAAATATCTAGTAATTCACAGGCAGCCATTTGCATTACTACCACACAAGAGAAACGGAATCACTCCGAAAGGAAATTTTAAGAGCATTAATTATTATTAAATTCAGATCTAAAGCATTCAAACGTAATAGAAACGTCTTTTCGTCGATAATATCCGTTCCCAGTCATGTTTACTAACGCATGTTAGCATGTTACACCTCTGAAGATTGACCAGCGGTACTAACTATGTTCTAAGTTTGATTTTCAGCGCAGTAAGAACGCAATGACCACTTACATACGTTTTCAGAATTATCTAGTAATTCACAGGCAGCCATTTGCATTACTACCACACAAGAGAAACGGAATCACTCCGAAAGGAAATTTTAAGAGCATTAATTATTATTAAATTCAGATCTAAAGCATTCAAACGTAATAGAAACGTATTTTCGTCGATAATATCGGTTCCCAGTCATGTTTACTAACGCATGTTAGCATGTTACACCTCTGAAGATTGACCAGCGGTACTAACTATGTTCTAAGCTTTATTTTCAGCGCAGTAAGAACGCAATGACCACTTACATACGTTTTCAGAAATATCTAGTAATTCACAGTCAGCCATTTGCATTGCTACCACACAAGAAAAACGGAATCACTCGGATAGAGAATTTTAAGAGCATTAATTATTATTCAATTCAGATCTAAAGCATTCAAACGTACTAGAAACGTCTTTTTGGCGATAGTATCGGTTCCCAGTCATGTTTACTAACGCAAGTTAGCATGTTACACCTCTGAAGATTGACCAGCGGTACTAACCATGTTCCAAGCTTTATTTTCAGCGCAGCAAGAACGCAATGACCACTTACATACGTTTTCAGAAATATCTAGTAATTCACAGGCAGCCATTTGCATTGCTACCACACAAGAAAAACGGAATCACTCTCGGATAGAGAATTTTAAGAGCATTAATTATTATTCAATTCAGATCTAAAGCATTCAAACGTACTAGAAACGTCTTTTTGGCGATAATATCGGTTCCCAGTCATGTTTACTAACGCATGTTAGCATGTTACACCTCTGAAGATTGACCAGCGGTACTAACTATGTTCTAAGCTTTATTTTCAGCGCAGTAAGAACGCAATGACCACTTACATACGTTTTCAGAAATATCTAGTAATTCACAGGCAGCCATTTGCATTACTACCACACAAGAGAAACGGAATCACTCCGAAAGGAAATTTTAAGAGCATTAATTATTATTAAATTCAGATCTAAAGCATTCAAACGTAATAGAAACGTATTTTCGTCGATAATATCGGTTCCCAGTCATGTTTACTAACGCATGTTAGCATGTTACACCTCTGAAGATTGACCAGCGGTACTAACTATGCTCTAAGCTTTATTTTCAGCGCAGTAAGAACGCAATGACCACTTACATACGTTTTCATTAATATCTAGTAATTCACAGGCAGCCATTTGCATTGCTACCACACAAGAAAAACGGAATCACTCGAATAGAGAATTTTAAGAGCATTAATTATTATTCAATTCAGATCTAAAGCATTCAAACGTACTAGAAACGTCTTTTTGGCGATAATATCGGTTCCCAGTCATGTTTACTAACGCATGTTAGCATGTTACACCTCTGAAGATTGACCAGCGGTACTAACCATGTTCTAAGCTTTATTTTCAGCGCAGCAAGAACGCAATGACCACTTACATACGTTTTCATTAATATCTAGTAATTCACAGGCAGCCATTTGCATTGCTACCACACAAGAAAAACGGAATCACTCGGATAGAGAATTTTAAGAGCATTAATTATTATTCAATTCAGATCTAAAGCATTCAAACGTACTAGAAACGTCTTTTTGGCGATAATATAGGTTCCCAGTCATGTTTACTAACGCATGTTAGCATGTTACACCTCTGAAGATTGACCAGCGGTACTAACCATGTTCTAAGCTTTATTTTCAGCGCAGCAAGAACGCAATGACCACTTTCATACGTTTTCAGAAATATCTAGTAATTCACAGGCAGCCATTTGCATTACTGCCACACAAGAAAAACGGAATCACTCGGATAGAGAATTTCAAGAGCATTAATTATTATTAAATTCAGATCTAAAGCATGCAAACGTACTAGAAACGTATTTTCGTCGATAATATCGGTTCCCAGTCATGTTTACTAACGCATGTTAGCATGTTACACCTCTGAAGATTGACCAGCGGTACTAACCATGTCCTAAGCTTTATTTTCAGCGCAGCAAGAACGCAATGACCACTTACACACGTTTCAGAAATCTCTAGTAATTCACAGGCAGCCATTTGCATTGCTACCACACACGAAAAACGGAATCACTCGGATAGAGAATTTTAAGAGCATTAATTATTATTAAATTCAGATCTAAAGCATTCAAACGTACTAGAAACGTCTTTTCGTCGATAATATCGGTTCCCAGTCATGTTTACTAACGCATGATAGCATGCTACACCTCTGAAGATTGACCAGCGGTACTAACTATGTTCTAAGCTATATTTTCAGCGCAGTAAGAACGCAATGACCACTTACATACGTTTTCAGAAATATCTAGTAATTCACAGGCAGCCATTTGCATTACTACCACACAAGAGAAACGGAATCACTCCGAAAGGAAATTTTAAGAGCATTAATTATTATTAAATTCAGATCTAAAGCATTCAAACGTAATAGAAACGTCTTTTCGTCGATAATATCCGTTCCCAGTCATGTTTACTAACGCATGTTAGCATGTTACACCTCTGAAGATTGACCAGCGGTACTAACTATGTTCTAAGCTTTATTTTCAGCGCAGTAAGGACGCAATGACCACTTACATACGTTTTCAGAAATATCTAGTAATTCACAGGCAGCCATTTGCATTACTACCACACAAGAGAAACGGAATCACTCCGAAAGGAAATTTTAAGAGCATTAATTATTATTAAATTCAGATCTAAAGCATTCAAACGTACTGGAAATGCTTTTTCGTCGCTAATATCGGTTCCCAGTCATATTTACTAACGCATGTTAGCATGTTACACCTCTGAAGATTGACCAGCGGTACTAACTATGCTCTAAGCTTTATTTTCAGCGCAGTAAGAACGCAATGACCACTTACATACGTTTTCAGAAATATCTAGTAATTCACAGGCAGCCATTTGCATTACTACCACACAAGAAAAACGGAATCACTCCGAAAGGGAATTTTAAGAGCATTAATTATTATTAAATTCAGATCTAAAGCATTCAAACGTACTGGAAATGTTTTTCGTCGCTAATATCGGTTCCCAGTCATATTTACTAACGCATGTTAGCATGTTACACCACTGAAGATTGACCAGCGGTACTAACTATGCTCTAAGCTTTATTTTCAGCGCAGTAAGAACGCAATGACCACTTACATACGGTTTCATTAATATCTAGTAATTCACAGGCAGCCATTTGCATTGCTACCACAGAAGAAAAACGGAATCACTCGGATAGAGAATTTTAAGAGCATTAATTATTATTCAATTCAGATCTAAAGCATTCAAACGTACTAGAAGCGTATTTTCATCGATAATATCGGTTCCCAGTCATGTTTACTAACGCATGTTAGCATGTTATACCTCTTAAGATTGACCAGCGGTACTAACCATGTTCTAAGCTTTATTTTCAGCGCAGCAAGAACGCAATGACCACTTACATACGTTTTCAGAAATATCTAGTAATTCACAGGCAGCCATTTGCATTACTACCACACAAGAAAAACGGAATCACTCGGATAGAGAATTTCAAGAGCATTAATTATTATTAAATTCAGATCTAAAGCATTCAAACGTACTAGAAACGTCTTTTCGTCGATAATATCGGTTCCCAGTCATGTTTACTAAAGCATGTTAGCATGTTACACCTCTGAAGATTGACCAGCGGTACTAACCATGTTCTAAGCTTTATTTTCAGCTCAGCAAGAACGCAATGACCACTTACATACGTTTTCAGAAATCTCTAGTAATTCACAGGCAGCCATTTGCCTTGCTACCACACAAGAAAAACGGAATCACTCGGATAGAGAATTTTAAGAGCATTAATTATTATTAAATTTAGATCTAAATCATATAAACGTACTGGAAACGCTTTTTCGTCGCTAATATCGGTTCCTAGTCATGTTTACTAACGCATGTTAGCATGTTACACCACTGAAGATTGACCAGCGGTACTAACCATGTTCTAAGCTTTATTTTCAGCGCAGTAAGAACGCAATGACCACTTACATACGTTTTCAGAAATATATAGTAATTCACAGGCAGCCATTTGCATTACTACCACACAAGAAAAACGGAATCACTCGGATAGAGAATTTCAAGAGCATTAATTATTATTAAATTCAGATCTAAAGCATTCAAACGTACTAGAAACGTTATTTCGTCGATAATATCGTTTCTCAGTCATGTTTACTAACGCATGTTATCATGTTACACCTCTGAAGATTGACCAGCGGTACTAACCATGTTCTAAGCTTTATTTTCAGCGCAGCAAGAACGCAATGACCTTTTACATACGTTTTCAGAAATCTCTAGTAATTCACAGGCAGCCATTTGCATTACTACCACACAAGCAAAACGGAATCACTCGGATAGAGAATTTCAAGAGCATTAATTATTATTAAATTCAGATCTAAAGCATTCAAACGTACTAGAAACGTCTTTTCGTCGATAATATCGGTTCCCAGTCATGTTTACTAACGCATGTTAGCATGTTACACCTCTGAAGATTGACCAGCGGTACTAACCATGTTCTAAGCTTTATTTTCAGCGCAGTAAGAACGCAATGACCACTTTCATACGTTTTCAGAAATATCTAGTAATTCACAGGCAGCCATTTGCATTACTGCCACACAAGAAAAACGGAATCACTCGGATAGAGAATTTCAAGAGCATTAATTATTATTAAATTCAGATCTAAAGCATTCAAACGTACTAGAAACGTATTTTCGTCGATAATATCGGTTCCCAGTCATGTTTACTAACGCATGTTAGCATGTTACACCTCTGAAGATTGACCAGCGGTACTAACCATGCTCTAAGCTTTATTTTCAGCGCAGCAAGAACGCAATGACCACTTACATACGTTTTCAGAAATCTCTAGTAATTTACAGGCAGCCATTTGCATTGCTACCACACACGAAAAACGGAATCACTCGGATAGAGAATTTTAAGAGCATTAATTATTATTAAATTCAGATCTAAAGCATTCAAACGTACTAGAAACGTCTTTTTGGCGATAATATCGGTTCCCAGTCATGTTTACTAACGCATGTTAGCATGTTACACCTCTGAAGATTGACCAGCGGTACTAACTATGCTCTAAGCTTTATTTTCAGCGCAGTAAGAACGCAAAGACCACTTACATACGTTTTCATTAATATCTAGTAATTCACAGGCAGCCATTTGCATTGCTACCACACAAGAAAAACGGAATCACTCGGATAGAGAATTTTAAGAGCATTAATTATTATTCAATTCAGATCTAAAGCATTCAAACGTACTAGAAACGTCTTTTTGGCGATAATATCGGTTCCCAGTCATGTTTACTAACGCATGTTAGATTGTTACACCTCTAAAGATTGACCAGCGGTAGTAACCATGTTCTAAGCTTTATTTTCAGCGCAGCAAGAACGCAATGACCACTTACATACGTTTTCAGAAATATCTAGTAATTCACAGGCAGCCATTTGCATTGCTACCGCACAAGAACAACGGAATCACTCGGATAGAGAATTTTAAGAGCATTAATTATTATTCAATTCAGATCTAAAGCATTCAAACGTACTAGAAACGTCTTTTTGGCGATAATATCGGTTCCCAGTCATGTTTACTAACGCATGTTAGCATGTTACACCTCTGAAGATTGACCAGCGGTACTAACCATGTTCTAAGCTTTATTTTCAGCGCAGTAAGAACGCAATGACCACTTACATATGTTTTCATTAATATCTAGTAATTCACAGGCAGCCATTTGCATTGCTACCACACAAGAAAAACGGAATCACTCGGATAGAGAATTTTAAGAGCATTAATTATTATTCAATTCAGATCTAAAGCATTCAAACGTACTAGAAACGTCTTTTTGGCGATAATATCGGTTCCCAGTCATGTTTACTAACGCATGTTAGCATGTTACACCTCTGAAGATAGACCAGCGGTACTAACCATGTTCTAAGCTTCATTTTCAGCGCAGCAAGAACGCAATGACCACTTACATACGTTTTCATTAATATCTAGTAATTCGCGGGCAGCCATTTGCATTGCTACCACACAAGAAAAACGGAATCACTCGGATAGAGAATTTTAAGAGCATTAATTATTATTCAATTCAGATCTAAAGCATTCAAACGTACTAGAAACGTCTTTTTGGCGATAATATCGGTTCCCAGTCATGTTTACTAACGCATGTTAGCATGTTACACCTCTGAAGATTGACCAGCGGTACTAACCATGTTCTAAGCTTTATTTTCAGCGCAGTAAGAACGCAATGACCACTTACATACGTTTTCAGAAATATCTAGTAATTCACAGGCAGCCATTTGCATTACTACCACACAAGAGAAACGGAATCACTCCGAAAGGAAATTTTAAGAGCATTAATTATTATTAAATTCAGATCTAAAGCATTCAAACGTAATAGAAACGTCTTTTCGTCGATAATATCCGTTCCCAGTCATGTTTACTAACGCATGTTAGCATGTTACACCTCTGAAGATTGACCAGCGGTACTAACTATGTTCTAAGTTTGATTTTCAGCGCAGTAAGAACGCAATGACCACTTACATACGTTTTCAGAATTATCTAGTAATTCACAGGCAGCCATTTGCATTACTACCACACAAGAGAAACGGAATCACTCCGAAAGGAAATTTTAAGAGCATTAATTATTATTAAATTCAGATCTAAAGCATTCAAACGTAATAGAAACGTATTTTCGTCGATAATATCGGTTCCCAGTCATGTTTACTAACGCATGTTAGCATGTTACACCTCTGAAGATTGACCAGCGGTACTAACTATGTTCTAAGCTTTATTTTCAGCGCAGTAAGAACGCAATGACCACTTACATACGTTTTCAGAAATATCTAGTAATTCACAGTCAGCCATTTGCATTGCTACCACACAAGAAAAACGGAATCACTCGGATAGAGAATTTTAAGAGCATTAATTATTATTCAATTCAGATCTAAAGCATTCAAACGTACTAGAAACGTCTTTTTGGCGATAGTATCGGTTCCCAGTCATGTTTACTAACGCAAGTTAGCATGTTACACCTCTGAAGATTGACCAGCGGTACTAACCATGTTCCAAGCTTTATTTTCAGCGCAGCAAGAACGCAATGACCACTTACATACGTTTTCAGAAATATCTAGTAATTCACAGGCAGCCATTTGCATTGCTACCACACAAGAAAAACGGAATCACTCTCGGATAGAGAATTTTAAGAGCATTAATTATTATTCAATTCAGATCTAAAGCATTCAAACGTACTAGAAACGTCTTTTTGGCGATAATATCGGTTCCCAGTCATGTTTACTAACGCATGTTAGCATGTTACACCTCTGAAGATTGACCAGCGGTACTAACTATGTTCTAAGCTTTATTTTCAGCGCAGTAAGAACGCAATGACCACTTACATACGTTTTCAGAAATATCTAGTAATTCACAGGCAGCCATTTGCATTACTACCACACAAGAGAAACGGAATCACTCCGAAAGGAAATTTTAAGAGCATTAATTATTATTAAATTCAGATCTAAAGCATTCAAACGTAATAGAAACGTATTTTCGTCGATAATATCGGTTCCCAGTCATGTTTACTAACGCATGTTAGCATGTTACACCTCTGAAGATTGACCAGCGGTACTAACTATGCTCTAAGCTTTATTTTCAGCGCAGTAAGAACGCAATGACCACTTACATACGTTTTCATTAATATCTAGTAATTCACAGGCAGCCATTTGCATTGCTACCACACAAGAAAAACGGAATCACTCGAATAGAGAATTTTAAGAGCATTAATTATTATTCAATTCAGATCTAAAGCATTCAAACGTACTAGAAACGTCTTTTTGGCGATAATATCGGTTCCCAGTCATGTTTACTAACGCATGTTAGCATGTTACACCTCTGAAGATTGACCAGCGGTACTAACCATGTTCTAAGCTTTATTTTCAGCGCAGCAAGAACGCAATGACCACTTACATACGTTTTCATTAATATCTAGTAATTCACAGGCAGCCATTTGCATTGCTACCACACAAGAAAAACGGAATCACTCGGATAGAGAATTTTAAGAGCATTAATTATTATTCAATTCAGATCTAAAGCATTCAAACGTACTAGAAACGTCTTTTTGGCGATAATATCGGTTCCCAGTCATGTTTACTAACGCATGTTTGCATGTTACAGCTCTGAAGATTGACCAGCGGTACTATCCATGTTCTAAGCTTTATTTTCAGCGCAGTAAGAACGCAATGACCACTTTCATACGTTTTCAGAAATATCTAGTAATTCACAGGCAGCCATTTGCATTACTGCCACACAAGAAAAACGGAATCAGTCGGATAGAGAATTTCAAGAGCATTAATTATTATTAAATTCAGATCTAAAGCATTCAAACGTACTAGAAACGTCTTTTTGGCGATAATATCGGTTCCCAGTCATGTTTACTAACGCATGTTAGCATGTTACACCTCTGAAGATTGACCAGCGGTACTATCCATGTTCTAAGCTTTATTTTCAGCGCAGTAAGAACGCAATGACCACTTTCATACGTTTTCAGAAATATCTAGTAATTCACAGGCAGCCATTTGCATTACTGCCACACAAGAAAAACGGAATCAGTCGGATAGAGAATTTCAAGAGCATTAATTATTATTAAATTCAGATCTAAAGCATTCAAACGTACTAGAAACGTATTTTCGTCGATAATATCGGTTCCCAGTCATGTTTACTAACGCATGTTAGCATGTTACACCTCTGAAGATTGACCAGCGGTACTAACCATGTTCTAAGCTTTATTTTCAGCGCAGCAAGAACGCAATGACCACTTACATACGTTTTCAGAAATCTCTAGTAATTCACAGGCAGCCATTTGCATTGCTACCACACACGAAAAACGGAATCACTCGGATAGAGAATTTTAAGAGCATTAATTATTATTAAATTCAGATCTAAAGCATTCAAACGTACTAGAAACGTATTTTCGTCGATAATATCGGTTCCCAGTCATGTTTACTAACGCATGATAGCATGCTACACCTCTGAAGATTGACCAGCGGTACTAACTATGTTCTAAGCTATATTTTCAGCGCAGTAAAAACGCAATGACCACTTACATACGTTTTCAGAAATATCTAGTAATTCATAGGCAGCCATTTGCATTACCACCACACAAGAAAAACGGAATCACTCCGAAAGGGAATTTTAAGAGCATTAATTATTATTAAATTCAGATCTAAAGTATTCAAACGTACTGGAAATGCTTTTTCGTCGCTAATATCGGTTCCCAGTCATATTTGCTAACGCATGTTAGCATGTTACACCTCTGAAGATTGACCAGCGGTACTAACTATGCTCTAAGCTTTATTTTCAGCGCAGTAAGAACGCAATGACCACTTACATACGTTTTCATTAATATCTAGTAATTCACAGGCAGCCATTTGCATTGCTACCACACAAGAAAAACGGAATCACTCGGATAGAGAATTTTAAGAGCATTAATTATTATTAAATTCAGATCTAAAGCATTCAAACGTAATAGAAACGTCTTTTCGTCGATAATATCCGTTCCCAGTCATGTTTACTAACGCATGTTAGCATGTTACACCTCTGAAGATTGACCAGCGGTACTAACTATGCTCTAAGCTTTATTTTCAGCGCAGTAAGAACGCAATGACCACTTACATACGTTTTCAGAAATATCTAGTAATTCACAGGCAGCCATTTGCATTACTACCACACACGAAAAACGGAATCACTCGGAAAGGGAATTTTAAGAGCATTAATTATTATTAAATTCAGATCTAAAGCATTCAAACGTACTGGAAATGCTTTTTCCTCGCTAATATCGGTTCCCAGTCAAGTTTACTAAAGCATGTTGGCATGTTACACCTCTGAAGATTGACCAGCAGTATTAACTATGTTCTAAGCTTTATTTTCAGGGCAGCAAGAACGCAATGACCACTTACATACGATTACAGAAATATCTAGTAATTCACAGGCAGCCATTTGCATTGCTACCACACAAGAAAAACGGAATCACTCGGATAGAGAATTTTAAGAGCATTATTCAATTCAGATCTAAAGCATTCAAACGTACTAGAAACGTCTTTTCGTCGATAATATCCGTTCCCAGTCATGTTTACTAACGCATGTTAGCATGTTACACCTCTGAAGATTAACCAGCAGTACTAACCATGTTCTAAGCTTTATTTTCAGCGCAGTAAGAACGCAATGACCACTTACATACGTTTTCAGAAATATCTAGTAATTCACAGGCAGCCATTTGCATTACTACCACACAAGAGAAACGGAATCACTCCGAAAGGAAATTTTAAGAGCATTAATTATTATTAAATTCAGATCTAAAGCATTCAAACGTAATAGAAACGTATTTTCCTCGATAATATCGGTTACCAGTCATGTTTACTAACGCATGTTAGCATGTTACACCTCTGAAGATTGACCAGCGGTACTAACTATGCTCTAAGCTTTATTTTCAGCGCAGTAAGAACGCAATGACCACTTACATACGTTTTCATTAATATCTAGTAATTCACAGGCAGCCATTTGCATTGCTACCACACAAGAAAAACGGAATCACTCGGATAGAGAATTTTAAGAGCATTAATTATTATTCAATTCAGATCTAAAGCATTCAAACGTACTAGAAACGTCTTTTTGGCGATAATATCGGTTCCCAGTCATGTTTACTAACGCATGTTAGCATGTTACACCTCTGAAGATTGACCAGCGGTACTAACCATGTTCTAAGCTTTACTTTCAGCGCAGTAAGAACGCAATGACCACTTACATACGTTTTCAGAAATATCTAGTAATTCACAGGCAGCCATTTGCATTACTACCACACAAGAGAAACGGAATCACTCCGAAAGGAAATTTTAAGAGCATTAATTATTATTAAATTCAGATCTAAAGCATTCAAACGTAATAGAAACGTCTTTTCGTCGATAATATCCGTTGCCAGTCATGTTTACTAACGCATGTTAGCATGTTACACCTCTGAAGATTGACCAGCGGTACTAACTATGTTCTAAGCTTTATTTTCAGCGCAGTAAGAACGCAATGACCACTTACATACGTTTTCAGAAATATCTAGTAATTCACAGGCAGCCATTTGCATTACTACCACACAAGAGAAACGGAATCACTCCGAAAGGAAATTTTAAGAGCATTAATTATTATTAAATTCAGATCTAAAGCATTCAAACGTAATAGAAACGTATTTTCGTCGATAATATCGGTTCCCAGTCATGTTTACTAACGCATGTTAGCATGTTACACCTCTGAAGATTGACCAGCGGTACTAACTATGTTCTAAGCTTTATTTTCAGCGCAGTAAGAACGCAATGACCACTTACATACGTTTTCAGAAATATCTAGTAATTCACAGGCAGCCATTTGCATTACTACCACACAAGAGAAACGGAATCACTCCGAAAGGAAATTTTAAGAGCATTAATTATTATTAAATTCAGATCTAAAGCATTCAAACGTAATAGAAACGTATTTTCGTCGATAATATCGGTTCCCAGTCATGTTTACTAACGCATGTTAGCATGTTACACCTCTGAAGATTAACCAGCGGTACTAACTATGTTCTAAGCTTTATTTTCAGCGCAGTAAGAACGCAATGACCACTTACATACGTTTTCAGAAATATCTAGTAATTCACAGGCAGCCATTTGCATTACTACCACACAAGAGAAACGGAATCACTCCGAAAGGAAATTTTAAGAGCATTAATTATTATTAAATTCAGATCTAAAGCATTCAAACGTAATAGAAACGTCTTTTCGTCGATAATATCCGTTCCCAATCATGTTTACTAACGCATGTTAGCATGTTACACCTCTGAAGATTGACCAGCGGTACTAACTATGTTCTAAGCTTTATTTTCAGCGCAGTAAGAACGCAATGACCACTTACATACGTTTTCAGAAATATCTAGTAATTCACAGGCAGCCATTTGCATTACTACCACACAAGAGAAACAGAATCACTCCGAAAGGAAATTTTAAGAGCATTAATTATTATTAAATTCAGATCTAAAGCATTCAAACGTACTGGAAATGCTTTTTCGTCGCTAATATCGGTTCCCAGTCATATTTACTAACGCATGTTAGCATGTTACACCTCTGAAGATTGACCAGCGGTACTAACTATGCTCTAAGCTTTATTTTCAGCGCAGTAAGAACGCAATGACCACTTACATACGTTTTCAGAAATATCTAGTAATTCACAGGCAGCCATTTGCATTGCTACCACAGAAGAAAAACGGAATCACTCGGATAGAGAATTTTAAGAGCATTAATTATTATTCAATTCAGATCTAAAGCATTCAAGCGTACTAGAAACGTCTTTTCGTCGATAATATCGGTTCCCAGTCATGTTTACTAAAGCATGTTAGCATGTTACACCTCTGAAGATTGACCAGCGGTACTAACCATGTTCTAAGCTTTATTTTCAGCGCAGCAAGAACGCAAAGACCACTTACATACGTTTTCAGAAATCTCTAGTAATTCACAGGCAGCCATTTGCCTTGCTACCACACAAGAAAAACGGAATCACTCGGATAGAGAATTTTAAGAGCATTAATTATTATTAAATTTAGATCTTAATCATATAAACGTACTGGAAACGCTTTTTCGTCGCTAATATCGGTTCCTAGTCATGTTTACTAACGCATGTTAGCATGTTACACCACTGAAGATTGACCAGCGGTACTAACCATGTTCTAAGCTTTATTTTCAGCGCAGTAAGAACGCAATGACCACTTACATACGTTTTCAGAAATATATAGTAATTCACAGGCAGCCATTTGCATTACTACCACACAAGAAAAACGGAATCACTCGGATAGAGAATTTCAAGAGCATTAATTATTATTAAATTCAGATCTAAAGCATTCAAACGTACTAGAAACGTCTTTTCGTCGATAATATCGGTTCCCAGTCATGTTTACTAACGCATGTTAGCATGTTACACCTCTGAAGATTGACCAGCGGTACTAACCATGTTCTAAGCTTTATTTTCAGCGCAGCAAGAACGCAATGACCTCTTACATACGTTTTCAGAAATCTCTAGTAATTCACAGGCAGCCATTTGCATTACTACCACACAAGCAAAACGGAATCACTCGGATAGAGAATTTCAAGAGCATTAATTATTATTAAATTCAGATCTAAAGCATTCAAACGTACTAGAAACGTCTTTTCGTCGATAATATCGGTTCCCAGTCATGTTTACTAACGCATGTTAGCATGTTACACCTCTGAAGATTGACCAGCGGTACTAACCATTTTCTAAGCTTTATTTTCAGCGCAGTAAGAACGCAATGACCACTTTCATACGTTTTCAGAAATATCTAGTAATTCACAGGCAGCCATTTGCATTACTGCCACACAAGAAAAACGGAATCACTCGGATAGAGAATTTCAAGAGCATTAATTATTATTAAATTCAGATCTAAAGCATTCAAACGTACTAGAAACGTATTTTCGTCGATAATATCGGTTCCCAGTCATGTTTACTAACGCATGTTAGCATGTTACACCTCTGAAGATTGACCAGCGGTACTAACCATGTTCTAAGCTTTATTTTCAGCGCAGCAAGAACGCAATGACCACTTACATACGTTTTCAGAAATCTCTAGTAATTCACAGGCAGCCATTTGCATTGCTACCACACACGAAAAACGGAATCACTCGGATAGAGAATTTTAAGAGCATTAATTATTATTAAATTCAGATCTAAAGCATTCAAACGTACTAGAAACATCTTTTCGTCGATAATAGCGGTTCCCAGTCATGTTTACTAACGCATGATAGCATGCTACACCTCTGAAGATTGACCAGCGGTACTAACTATGTTCTAAGCTTTATTTTCAGCGCAGTAAGAACGCAATGACCACTTACATACGTTTTCAGAAATATCTAGTAATTCACAGGCAGCCATTTGCATTACTACCACACAAGAGAAACGGAATCACTCCGAAAGGAAATTTTAAGAGCATTAATTATTATTAAATTCAGATCTAAAGCATTCAAACGTACTGGAAATGCTTTTTCGTCGCTAATATCGGTTCCCAGTCATATTTACTAACGCATGTTAGCATGTTACACCTCTGAAGATTGACCAGCGGTACTAACTATGCTCTAAGCTTTATTTTCAGCGCAGTAAGAACGCAATGACCACTTACATACGTTTTCATTAATATCTAGTAATTCACAGGCAGCCATTTGCATTGCTACCACAGAAGAAAAACGGAATCACTCGGATAGAGAATTTTAAGAGCATTAATTATTATTCAATTCAGATCTAAAGCATTCGAACGTACTAGAAACGTATTTTCGTCGATAATATCGTTTCCCAGTCATGTTTACTAACGCATGTTAGCATGTTACACCTCTTAAGATTGACCAGCGGTTCTAACCATGTTCTAAGCTCTATTTTCAGTGCAGCAAGAACGCAATGACCACTTACATACGTTTTCAGAAATATCTAGTAATTCACAGGCAGCCATTTGCATTACTACCACACAAGAAAAACGGAATCACTCGGATAGAGAATTTCAAGAGCATTAATTATTATTAAATTCAGATCTAAAGTATTCAAACGTACTAGAAACGTTTTTTCGTCGATAATATCGGTTCTCAGTCATGTTTACTAAAGCATGTTAGCATGTTACACCTCTGAAGATTGACCAGCGGTACTAACCATGTTCTAAGCTTTATTTTCAGCGCAGCAAGAACGCAATGACCACTTACATACGTTTTCAGAAATATCTAGTAATTCACAGGCAGCCATTTGCCTTGCTACCACACAAGAAAAACGGAATCACACGGATAGAGAATTTTAAGAGCATTAATTATTATTAAATTTAGATCTAAATCATATAAACGTACTGGAAACGCTTTTTCGTCGCTAATATCGGTTCCTAGTCATGTTTACTAACGCATGTTAGCATGTTACACCACTGAAGATTGACCAGCGGTACTAACCATGTTCTAAGCTTTATTTTCAGCGCAGTAAGAACGCAATGACCACTTACATACGTTTTCAGAAATATATAGTAATTCACAGGCAGCCATTTGCATTACTACCACACAAGAAAAACGGAATCACTCGGATAGAGAATTTCAAGAGCATTAATTATTATTAAATTCAGATCTAAAACATTCAAACGTACTAGAAACGTCTTTTCGTCGATAATATCGGTTCCCAGTCATGTTTACTAACGCATGTTAGCATGTTACACCTCTGAAGATTGACCAGCGGTACTAACCATGCTCTAAGCTTTATTTTCAGCGCAGCAAGAACGCAATGACCTCTTACATACGTTTTCAGAAATCTATAGTAATTCACAGGCAGCCATTTGCATTACTACCACACAAGCAAAACGGAATCACTCGGATAGAGAATTTCAAGAGCATTAATTATTATTAAATTCAGATCTAAAGCATTCAAACGTACTAGAAACGTCTTTTCGTCGATAATATCGGTTCCCAGTCATGTTTACTAACGCATGTTAGCATGTTACACCTCTGAAGATTGACCAGCGGTACTAACCATGTTCTAAGCTTTATTTTCAGCGCAGTAAGAACGCAATGACCACTTTCATACGTTTTCAGAAATATCTAGTATTTCACAGGCAGCCATTTGCATTACTGCCACACAAGAAAAACGGAATCACTCGGATAGAGAATTTCAAGAGCATTAATTATTATTAAATTCAGATCTAAAGCATTCAAACGTACTAGAAACGTATTTTCGTCGATAATATCGGTTCCCAGTCATGTTTACTAACGCATGTTAGCATGTTACACCTCTGAAGATTGACCAGCGGTACTAACCATGTTCTAAGCTTTATTTTCAGCGCAGCAAGAACGCAATGACCACTTACATACGTTTTCAGAATTCTCTAGTAATTCACAGGCAGCCATTTGCATTGCTACCACACACGAAAAACGGAATGACTCGGATAGAGAATTTTAAGAGCATTAATTATTATTAAATTCAGATCTAAAGCATTCAAACGTACTAGAAACGTATTTTCGTCGATAATATCGGTTCCCAGTCATGTTTACTAACGCATGATAGCATGCTACACCTCTGAAGATTAACCAGCAGTACTAACCATGTTCTAAGCTTTATTTTCAGCGCAGTAAGAACGCAATGACCACTTACATACGTTTTCAGAAATATCTAGTAATTCACAGGCAGCCATTTGCATTACTACCACACAAGAAAAACGGAATCACCCCGAAAGGGGAATTTTAAGAGCATTAATTATTATTAAATTCAGATCTAAAGTATGCAAACGTACTGGAAATGCTTTTTCGTCGCTAATATCGGTTCCCAGTCATATTTACTAACGCATGTTAGCATGTTACACCTCTGAAGATTGACCAGCGGTACTAACTATGCTCTAAGCTTTATTTTCAGCGCAGTAAGAACGCAATGACCACTTACATACGTTTTCATTAATATCTAGTAATTCACAGGCAGCCATTTGCATTGCTACCGCACAAGAAAAACGGAAACACTCGGATAGAGAATTTTAAGAGCATTAATTTTTATTCAATTCAGATCTAAAGCATTCAAACGTACTAGAAACGTCTTTTTGGCGATAATATCGGTTCCCAGTCATGTTTACTAACGCATGTTAGCATGTTACACCTCTGAAGATTGACCAGCGGTACTAACCATGTTCTAAGCTTTATTTTCAGCGCAGCAAGAACGCAATGACCACTTACATACGTTTTCAGAAATCTCTAGTAATTCACAGGCAGCCATTTGCATTGCTACCACAAACGAAAAACGGTTTGACTCGGATAGAGAATTTTAAGAGCATTAATTATTATTAAATTCAGATCTAAAGCATTCAAACGTACTAGAAACGTCTTTTCGTCGATAATAGCGGTTCCGAGTCATGTTTACTAACGCATGATAGCATGCTACACCTCTGAAGATTGACCAGCGGTACTAACAATTTTCTAAACTATATTTTCAGCGCAGTAAGAACGCAATGACCACTTACATACGTTTTCAGAAATATCTAGTAATTCACAGGCAGCCATTTGCATTACTACCACACAAGAAAAACGGAATCACTCCGAAAGGGAATTTTAAGAGCATTAATTATTATTAAATTCAGATCTAAAGTATTCAAACGTACTGGAAATGCTTTTTCGTCGCTAATATCGGTTCCCAGTCATATTTACTAACGCATGTTAGCATGTTACACCTCTGAAGATTGACCAGCGGTACTAACTATGCTCTAAGCTTTATTTTCAGCGCAGTAAGAACGCAATGACCACTTACATACGTTTTCATTAATATCTAGTAATTCACAGGCAGCCATTTGCATTGCTACCACACAAGAAAAACGGAATCACTCGGATAGAGAATTTTAAGAGCATTAATTATTATTCAATTCAGATCTAAAGCATTCAAACGTACTAGAAACGTCTTTTTGGCGATAATATCGGTTCCCAGTCATGTTTACTAACGCATGTTAGCATGTTACACCTCTGAAGATTGACCAGCGGTACTAACCATGTTCTAAGCTTTATTTTCAGCGCAGCAAGAACGCAATGACCACTTACATACGTTTTCAGAAATATCTAGTAATTCACAGGCAGCCATTTGCATTGCTACCACACAAGAAAAACGGAATCACTCGGATAGAGAATTTTAAGAGCATTAATTATTATTCAATTCAGATCTAAAGCATTCGAACGTACTAGAAACGTATTTTCGTCGATAATATCGTTTCCCAGTCATGTTTACTAACGCATGTTAGCATGTTACACCTCTTAAGATTGACCAGCGGTACTAACCATGTTCTAAGCTCTATTTTCAGTGCAGCAAGAACGCAATGACCACTTACATACGTTTTCAGAAATATCTAGTAATTCACAGGCAGCCATTTGCATTACTACCACACAAGAAAAACGGAATCACTCGGATAGAGAATTTCAAGAGCATTAATTATTATTAAATTCAGATCTAAAGTATTCAAACGTACTAGAAACGTTTTTTCGTCGATAATATCGGTTCTCAGTCATGTTTACTAAAGCATGTTAGCATGTTACACCTCTGAAGATTGACCAGCGGTACTAACCATGTTCTAAGCTTTATTTTCAGCGCAGCAAGAACGCAATGACCACTTACATACGTTTTCAGAAATATCTAGTAATTCACAGGCAGCCATTTGCCTTGCTACCACACAAGAAAAACGGAATCACACGGATAGAGAATTTTAAGAGCATTAATTATTATTAAATTTAGATCTAAATCATATAAACGTACTGGAAACGCTTTTTCGTCGCTAATATCGGTTCCTAGTCATGTTTACTAACGCATGTTAGCATGTTACACCACTGAAGATTGACCAGCGGTACTAACCATGTTCTAAGCTTTATTTTCAGCGCAGTAAGAACGCAATGACCACTTACATACGTTTTCAGAAATATATAGTAATTCACAGGCAGCCATTTGCATTACTACCACACAAGAAAAACGGAATCACTCGGATAGAGAATTTCAAGAGCATTAATTATTATTAAATTCAGATCTAAAGCATTCAAACGTACTAGAAACGTCTTTTCGTCGATAATATCGGTTCCCAGTCATGTTTACTAACGCATGTTAGCATGTTACACCTCTGAAGATTGACCAGCGGTACTAACCATGCTCTAAGCTTTATTTTCAGCGCAGCAAGAACGCAATGACCTCTTACATACGTTTTCAGAAATCTATAGTAATTCACAGGCAGCCATTTGCATTACTACCACACAAGCAAAACGGAATCACTCGGATAGAGAATTTCAAGAGCATTAATTATTATTAAATTCAGATCTAAAGCATTCAAACGTACTAGAAACGTCTTTTCGTCGATAATATCGGTTCCCAGTCATGTTTACTAACGCATGTTAGCATGTTACACCTCTGAAGATTGACCAGCGGTACTAACCATGTTCTAAGCTTTATTTTCAGCGCAGTAAGAACGCAATGACCACTTTCATACGTTTTCAGAAATATCTAGTATTTCACAGGCAGCCATTTGCATTACTGCCACACAAGAAAAACGGAATCACTCGGATAGAGAATTTCAAGAGCATTAATTATTATTAAATTCAGATCTAAAGCATTCAAACGTACTAGAAACGTATTTTCGTCGATAATATCGGTTCCCAGTCATGTTTACTAACGCATGTTAGCATGTTACACCTCTGAAGATTGACCAGCGGTACTAACCATGTTCTAAGCTTTATTTTCAGCGCAGCAAGAACGCAATGACCACTTACATACGTTTTCAGAATTCTCTAGTAATTCACAGGCAGCCATTTGCATTGCTACCACACACGAAAAACGGAATGACTCGGATAGAGAATTTTAAGAGCATTAATTATTATTAAATTCAGATCTAAAGCATTCAAACGTACTAGAAACGTATTTTCGTCGATAATATCGGTTCCCAGTCATGTTTACTAACGCATGATAGCATGCTACACCTCTGAAGATTAACCAGCAGTACTAACCATGTTCTAAGCTTTATTTTCAGCGCAGTAAGAACGCAATGACCACTTACATACGTTTTCAGAAATATCTAGTAATTCACAGGCAGCCATTTGCATTACTACCACACAAGAAAAACGGAATCACCCCGAAAGGGAATTTTAAGAGCATTAATTATTATTAAATTCAGATCTAAAGTATGCAAACGTACTGGAAATGCTTTTTCGTCGCTAATATCGGTTCCCAGTCATATTTACTAACGCATGTTAGCATGTTACACCTCTGAAGATTGACCAGCGGTACTAACTATGCTCTAAGCTTTATTTTCAGCGCAGTAAGAACGCAATGACCACTTACATACGTTTTCATTAATATCTAGTAATTCACAGGCAGCCATTTGCATTGCTACCGCACAAGAAAAACGGAAACACTCGGATAGAGAATTTTAAGAGCATTAATTTTTATTCAATTCAGATCTAAAGCATTCAAACGTACTAGAAACGTCTTTTTGGCGATAATATCGGTTCCCAGTCATGTTTACTAACGCATGTTAGCATGTTACACCTCTGAAGATTGACCAGCGGTACTAACCATGTTCTAAGCTTTATTTTCAGCGCAGCAAGAACGCAATGACCACTTACATACGTTTTCAGAAATCTCTAGTAATTCACAGGCAGCCATTTGCATTGCTACCACAAACGAAAAACGGTTTGACTCGGATAGAGAATTTTAAGAGCATTAATTATTATTAAATTCAGATCTAAAGCATTCAAACGTACTAGAAACGTCTTTTCGTCGATAATAGCGGTTCCGAGTCATGTTTACTAACGCATGATAGCATGCTACACCTCTGAAGATTGACCAGCGGTACTAACAATTTTCTAAACTATATTTTCAGCGCAGTAAGAACGCAATGACCACTTACATACGTTTTCAGAAATATCTAGTAATTCACAGGCAGCCATTTGCATTACTACCACACAAGAAAAACGGAATCACTCCGAAAGGGAATTTTAAGAGCATTAATTATTATTAAATTCAGATCTAAAGTATTCAAACGTACTGGAAATGCTTTTTCGTCGCTAATATCGGTTCCCAGTCATATTTACTAACGCATGTTAGCATGTTACACCTCTGAAGATTGACCAGCGGTACTAACTATGCTCTAAGCTTTATTTTCAGCGCAGTAAGAACGCAATGACCACTTACATACGTTTTCATTAATATCTAGTAATTCACAGGCAGCCATTTGCATTGCTACCACACAAGAAAAACGGAATCACTCGGATAGAGAATTTTAAGAGCATTAATTATTATTCAATTCAGATCTAAAGCATTCAAACGTACTAGAAACGTCTTTTTGGCGATAATATCGGTTCCCAGTCATGTTTACTAACGCATGTTAGCATGTTACACCTCTGAAGATTGACCAGCGGTACTAACCATGTTCTAAGCTTTATTTCAGCGCAGCAAGAACGCAATGACCACTTACATACGTTTTCAGAAATATCTAGTAATTCACAGGCAGCCATTTGCATTGCTACCACACAAGAAAAACGGAATCACTCGGATAGAGAATTTTAAGAGCATTAATTATTATTCAATTCAGATCTAAAGCATTCAAACGTACTAGAAACGTCTTTTTGGCGATAATAGCGGTTCCCAGTCATGTTTACTAACGCATGTTAGCATGTTACACCTCTGAAGATTGACCAGCGGTACTAACCATGTTCTAAGCTTTATTTTCAGCGCAGCAAGAACGCAATGACCACTTACATACGTTTTCAGAAATCTCTAGTAATTCACAGGCAGCCATTTGCCTTGCTACCACACAAGAAAAACGGAATCACACGGATAGAGAATTTTAAGAGCATTAATTATTATTAAATTTAGATCTAAATCATATAAACGTACTGGAAACGCTTTTTCGTCGCTAATATCGGTTCCTAGTCATGTTTACTAACGCATGTTAGCATGTTACACCACTGAAGATTGACCAGCGGTACTAACCATGTTCTAAGCTTTATTTTCAGCGCAGTAAGAACGCAATGACCACTTACATACGTTTTCAGAAATATATAGTAATTCACAGGCAGCCATTTGCATTACTACCACACAAGAAAAACGGAATCACTCGGATAGAGAATTTCAAGAGCATTAATTATTATTAAATTCAGATCTAAAGCATTCAAACGTACTAGAAACGTCTTTTCGTCGATAATATCGGTTCCCAGTCATGTTTACTAACGCATGTTAGCATGTTACACCTCTGAAGATTGACCAGCGGTACTCACCATGTTCTAAGCTTTATTTTCAGCGCAGCAAGAACACAATGACCTCTTACATACGTTTTCAGAAATCTATAGTAATTCACAGGCAGCCATATGCATTACTACCACACAAGCAAAACGGAATCACTCGGATAGAGAATTTCAAGAGCATTAATTATTATTAAATTCAGATCTAAAGCATTCAAACGTACTAGAAACGTCTTTTCGTTGATAATATCGGTTCCCAGTCATGTTTACTAACGCATGTTAGCATGTTACACCTCTGAAGATTGACCAGCGGTACTAACCATGTTCTAAGCTTTATTTTCAGCGCAGTAAGAACGCAATGACCACTTTCATACGTTTTCAGAAATATCTAGTAATTCACAGGCAGCCATTTGCATTACTGCCATACAAGAAAAACGGAATCACTCGGATAGAGAATTTCAAGAGCATTAATTATTATTAAATTCAGATCTAAAGCATTCAAACGTACTAGAAACGTATTTTCGTCGATAATATCGGTTCCCAGTCATGTTTACTAACGCATGTTAGCATGTTACACCTCTGAAGATTGACCAGCGGTACTAACCATGTTCTAAGCTTTATTTTCAGCGCAGCACGAACGCAATGACCACTTACATACGTTTTCAGAAATCTCTAGTAATTCACAGGCAGCCATTTGCATTGCTACAACACACGAAAAACGGAATCACTCCGATAGAAAATTTTAAGAGCATTAATTATTATTAAATTCAGATCTAAAGCATTCAAACGAACTAGAAACGTCTTTGCGTCGATAATAGCGGTTCCCAGTCATGTTTACTAACGCATGATAGCATGCTACACCTCTGAAGATTGACCAGCGGTACTAACCATGTTCTAAGCTTTATTTTCAGCGCAGTAAGAACGCAATGACCACTTACATACGTTTTCATTAATATCTAGTAATTCACAGGCAGCCATTTGCATTGCTACCACACAAGAAAAACGGAATCACTCGGATAGAGAATTTTAAGAGCATTAATTATTTATCAATTCAGATCTAAAGCATTCAAACGTACTAGAAACGTCTTTTTGGCGATAATATCGGTTTACAGTCATGTTTACTAACGCATGTTAGCATGTTACACCTCTGAAGATTGACCAGCGGTACTAACCATGTTCTAAGCTTTATTTTCAGCGCAGCAAGAACGCAATGACCACTTACATACGTTTTCATTAATATCTAGTAATTCACAGGCAGCCATTTGCATTGCTACCACACAAGAAAAACGGAATCACTCGGATAGAGAATTTTAAGAGCATTAATTATTATTCAATTCAGATCTAAAGCATTCAAACGTACTAGAAACGTCTTTTTGGCGATAATATCGGTTCCCAGTCATGTTTACTAACGCATGTTAGCTTGTTACACCTCTGAAGATTGACCAGCGGTACTAACCATGTTCTAAGCTTTATTTTCAGCGCAGTAAGAACGCAATGACCACTTACATACGTTTTCAGAAATATCTAGTAATTCACAGGCAGCCATTTGCATTACTACCACACAAGAGAAACGGAATCACTCCGAAAGGAAGTTTTAAGAGCATTAATTATTATTAAATTCAGATCTAAAGCATTCAAACGTAATAGAAACGTCTTTTCGTCGATAATATCCGTTTCCAGTCATGTTTACTAACGCATGTTAGCATGTTACACCTCTGAAGATTGACCAGCGGTACTAACCATGTTCTAAGCTTTATTTTCAGCGCAGTAAGAACGCAATGACTACTTACATACGTTTTCAGAAATATCTAGTAATTCACAGGCAGCCATTTGCATTCCTACCACACAAGAGAAACGGAATCACTCCGAAAGGCAATTTTAAGAGCATTAATTATTATTAAATTCAGATCTAAAGCATTCAAACGTAATAGAAACGTCTTTTCGTCGATAATATCCGTTCCCAGTCATGTTTACTAACGCATGTTAGCATGTTACACCTCTGAAGATTGACCAGCGGTACTAACTATGTTCTAAGCTTTATTTTCAGCGCAGTAAGAACGCAATGACCACTTACATACGTTTTCAGAAATATCTAGTAATTCACAGGCAGCCATTTGCATTGCTACCACACAAGAAAAACGGAATCACTCGGTTAAAGAATTTTAAGAGCATTAATTATCATTCAATTCAGATCTAAAGCATTCAAACGTACTAGAAACGTCTTTTTGGCGATAATATCGGTTCCCAGTCATGTTTACTAACGCATGTTAGCATGTTACACCTCTGAAGATTGACCAGCGGTACTAACCATGTTCTAAGCTTTATTTTCAGCGCAGCAAGAACGCAATGACCACTTACATACGTTTTCAGAAATATCTAGTAATTCACAGGCAGCCATTTGCATTGCTACCACACAAGAAAAACGGAATCACTCGGATAGAGAATTTTAAGAGCATTAATTATTATTCAATTCAGATCTAAAGCATTCAAACGTACTAGAAACGTCTTTTGGCGATAATATCGGTTCCCAGTCATGTTTACTAACGCATGTTAGCATGTTACACCTCTGAAGATTGACCAGCGGTACTAACCATGTTCTAAGCTTTATTTTCAGCGCAGTAAGAACGCAATGACCACTTACATACGTTTTCATTAATATCTAGTAATTCACAGGCAGCCATTTGCATTGCTACCACACAAGAAAAACGGAATCACTCGGATAGAGAATTTTAAGAGCTTTAATTATTATTCAATTCAGATCTAAAGCATTCAAACGTACTAGAAACGTCTTTTTGGCGATAATATCGGTTCCCAGTCATGTTTACTAACGCATGTTAGCATGTTACACCTCTGAAGATTGACCAGCGGTACTAACCATGTTCTAAGCTTTTTTTTCAGCGCAGCAAGAACGCAATGACCACTTACATACGTTTTCATTAATATCTAGTAATTCACAGGCAGCCATTTGCATTGCTACCACACAAGAAAAACGGAATCACTCGGATAGAAAATTTTAAGAGCATTAATTATTATTCAATTCAGATCTAAAGCATTCAAACGTACTAGAAACGTCTTTTTGGCGATAATATCGGTTCCCAGTCATGTTTACTAACGCATGTTAGCATGTTACACCTCTGAAGATTGACCAGCGGTACTAACTATATTCTAAGCTCTATTTTCAGCGCAGGAAGAACGCAATGACCACTTACATACGTTTTCAGAAATATCTAGTAATTCACAGGCAGCCATTTGCATTACTACCACACAAGAGAAACGGAATCACTCCGAAAGGAAATTTTAAGAGCATTAATTATTATTAAATTCAGATCTAAAGCATTCAAACGTAATAGAAACGTATTTTCGTCGATAATATCGGTTCCCAGTCATGTTTACTAACGCATGTTAGCATGTTAAACCTCTGAAGATTGACCAGCGGTACTAACTATGCTCTAAGCTTTATTTTCAGCGCAGTAAGAACGCAATGACCACTTACATACGTTTTCATTAATATCTAGTAATTCACAGGCAGCCATTTGTATTGTTACCACACAAGAAAAACGGAATCACTCGGATAGAGAATTTTAAGAGCATTAATTATTATTCAATTCAGATCTAAAGCATTCAAACGTACTAGAAACGTCTTTTTGGCGATAATATCGGTTCCCAGTCATGTTTACTAACGCATGTTAGCATGTTACACCTCTGAAGATTGACCAGCGGTACTAACCATGTTCTAAGCTTTATTTTCAGCGCAGTAAGAACGCAATGACCACTTACATACGTTTTCAGAAATATCTAGTAATTCACAGGCAGCCATTTGCATTACTACCACACAAGAGAAACGGAATCACTCCGAAAGGAAATTTTAAGAGCATTAATTATTATTCAATTCAGATCTAAAGCATTCAAACGTACTAGAAACGTCTTTTTGGCGATAATATCGGTTCCCAGTCATGTTTACTAACGCATGTTAGCATGTTACACCTCTGAAGATTGACCAGCGGTACTAACCATGTTCTAAGCTTTATTTTCAGCGCAGTAAGTACGCAATGACCACTTACATACGTTTTCAGAAATATCTAGTAATTCACAGGCAGCCATTTGCATTACTACCACACAAGAGAAACGGAATCACTCCGAAAGGAAATTTTAAGAGCATTAATTATTATTCAATTCAGATCTAAAGCATTCAAACGTACTAGAAACGTCTTTTTGGCGATAATATCGGTTCCCAGTCATGTTTCCTAACGCATGTTAGCATGTTACACCTCTGAAGATTGACCAGCGGTACTAACCATGTTCTAAGCTTTATTTTCAGCGCAGTAAGAACGCAATGACCACTTACATACGTTTTCAGAAATATCTAGTAATTCACAGGCAGCCATTTGCATTACTACCACACAAGAGAAACGGAATCACTCCGAAAGGAAATTTTAAGAGCATTAATTATTATTCAATTCAGATCTAAAGCATTCAAACGTACTAGAAACGTCTTTTTGGCGATAATATCGGTTCCCAGTCATGTTTACTAACGCATGTTAGCATGTTACACCTCTGAAGATTGACCAGCGGTACTAACCATGTTCTAAGCTTTATTTTCAGCGCAGTAAGAACGCAATGACCTCTTACATACGTTTTCAGAAATATCTAGTAATTCACAGGCAGCCATTTGCATTACTACCACACAAGAGAAACGGAATCACTCCGAAAGGAAAATTTAAGAGCATTAATTATTATTCAATTCAGATCTAAAGCATTCAAACGTACTAGAAACGTCTTTTTGGCGATAATATCGGTTCCCAGTCATGTTTACTAACGCATGTTAGCATGTTACACCTCTGAAGATTGACCAGCGGTACTAGCCATGTTCTAAGCTTTATTTTCAGCGCAGTCAGAACGCAATGACCACTTACATACGTTTTCATTAATAGGCAGCCATTTGCATTACTACCACACAAGAGAAACGGAATCACTCCGAAAGGAAATTTTAAGAGCATTAATTATTATTCAATTCAGATCTAAAGCATTCAAACGTACTAGAAACGTCTTTTTGGCGATAATATCGGTTCCCAGTCATGTTTACTAACGCATGTTAGCATGTTACACCTCTGAGATTGACCAGCGGTACTAACCATGTTCTAAGCTTTATTTTCAGCGCAGTAAGAACGCAATGACCACTTACATACGTTTTCAGAAATATCTAGTAATTCACAGGCAGCCATTTGCAATACTACCACACAAGAGAAACGGAATCACCCGAAAGGAAATTTTAAGAGCATTAATTATTATTCAATTCAGATCTAAAGCATTCAAACGTACTAGAAACGTCTTTTTGGCGATAATATCGGTTCCCAGTCATGTTTACTAACGCATGTTAGCATATTACACTTCTGAAGATTGACCAGCGGTACTAACCATGTTCTAAGCTTTATTTTCAGCGCAGTGAGAACGCAATGACCACTTACATACGTTTTCAGAAATATCTAGTAATTCACAGGCAGCCATTTGCATTACTACCACACAAGAGAAACGGAATCACTCCGAAAGGAAATTTTAAGAGCATTAATTATTATTCAATTCAGATCTAAAGCATTCAAACCTACTAGAAACGTCTTTTTGGCGATAATATCGGTTCCCAGTCATGTTTACTAACGCATGTTAGCATGTTACACCTCTGAAGATTGACCAGCGGTACTAACCATGTTCTAAGCTTTATTTTCAGCGCAGTAAGAACGCAATGACCACTTACATACGTTTTCAGAAATATCTAGTAATTCACAGGCAGCCATTTGCATTACTACCACACAAGAGAAACGGAATCACTCCGAAAGGAAATTTTAAGAGCATTAATTATTATTCAATTCAGATCTAAAGCATTCAAACGTACTAGAAACGTCTTTTTGGCGATAATATCGGTTCCCAGTCATGTTTACTAACGCATGTTAGCATGTTACACCTCTGAAGATTGACCAGCGGTACTAACCATGTTCTAAGCTTTATTTTCAGCGCAGTAAGTACGCAATGACCACTTACATACGTTTTCAGAAATATCTAGTAATTCACAGGCAGCCATTTGCATTACTACCACACAAGAGAAACGGAATCACTCCGAAAGGAAATTTTAAGAGCATTAATTATTCAATTCAGATCTAAAGCATTCAAACGTACTAGAAACGTCTTTTTGGCGATAATATCGGTTCCCAGTCATGTTTACTAACGCATGTTAGCATGTTACACCTCTGAAGATTGACCAGCGGTACTAACCATGTTCTAAGCTTTATTTTCAGCGCAGTAAGAACGCAATGACCACTTACATACGTTTTCAGAAATATCTAGTAATTCACAGGCAGCCATTTGCATTACTACCACACAAGAGAAACGGAATCACTCCGAAAGGAAATTTTAAGAGCATTAATTATTATTCAATTCAGATCTAAAGCATTCAAACGTACTAGAAACGTCTTTTTGGCGATAATATCGGTTCCCAGTCATGTTACTAACGCATGTTAGCATGTTACACCTCTGAAGATTGACCAGCGGTACTAACCATGTTCTAAGCTTTATTTTCAGCGCAGTAAGAACGCAATGACCTCTTACATACGTTTTCAGAAATATCTAGTAATTCACAGGCAGCCATTTGCATTACTACCACACAAGAGAAACGGAATCACTCCGAAAGGAAATTTTAAGAGCATTAATTAATATTCAATTCAGATCTAAAGCATTCAAACGTACTAGAAACGTCTTTTTGGCGATAATATCGGTTCCCAGTCATGTTTACTAACGCATGTTAGCATGTTACACCTCTGAAGATTGACCAGCGGTACTAACCATGTTCTAAGCTTTATTTTCAGCGCAGTAAGAACGCAATGACCTCTTACATACGTTTCAGAAATATCTAGTAATTCACAGGCAGCCATTTGCATTACTACCACACAAGAGAAACGGAATCACTCCGAAAGGAAATTTTAAGAGCATTAATTAATATTCAATTCAGATCTAAAGCATTCAAACGTACTAGAAACGTCTTTTTGGCGATAATATCGGTTCCCAGTCATGTTTACTAACGCATGTTAGCATATTACACTTCTGAAGATTGACCAGCGGTACTAACCATGTTCTAAGCTTTATTTTCAGCGCAGTAAGAACGCAATGACCACTTACATACGTTTTCAGAAATATCTAGTAATTCACAGGCAGCCATTTGCATTACTACCACACAAGAGAAACGGAATCACTCCGAAAGGAAATTTTAAGAGCATTAATTATTATTCAATTCAGATCTAAAGCATTCAAACGTACTAGAAACGTCTTTTTGGCGATAATATCGGTTCCCAGTCATGTTTACTAACGCATGTTAGCATGTTACACCTCTGAAGATTGACCAGCGGTACTAACCATGTTCTAAGCTTTATTTTCAGCGCAGTAAGAACGCAATGACCACTTACATACGTTTTCAGAAATATCTAGTAATTCACAGGCAGCCATTTGCATTACTACCACACAAGAGAAACGGAATCACTCCGAAAGGAAATTTTAAGAGCATTAATTATTATTCAATTCAGATCTAAAGCATTCAAACGTACTAGAAACGTCTTTTTGGCGATAATATCGGTTCCCAG